>JAGKPY010000145.1:0-59906 GCA_022609225.1 Boeremia lycopersici
TAAAGCCTATCTTATTAAAGTTATATATATTATTATCCTAGATGCTATACTTAGCTTTAATATTAGCTACTAGGCTAAACTAGCCCTAGATTACCTTAGGGTCCTTGTATTTAGCTCTCCTATAGTTATACTTCTAATTAAACTTTACCTTAAGCTCTAGCTAATACTTTATAAACATACTAGGCTAGTTTAAGCTAATAGGGCCTAGATTATACTTAGTATATAAAGAATTAGCTATAATAGCTATATCTACTAGCTAAGGGCTAAATCCTTATATATCTAGCTTAAGTATATATTAAATAATTACCTACTTCTTATTATTATCTAGCCCTTATAAGTTAGGTATAGTATTAACTTATAAAGGTTATTCTATATATTAGTTACTTAGTATAGCTTAAGAAACATTATAGATAGCTGTAGTATATTACTATAAGAGATTTATATCTTATTTAAGAGCTTAAAGCGTAAGCTGTACCTAGGCTTCCTTTATTATATTAATATTGTGCTGTTATTAAGGTATTAGTATAGGAAGGGTACTTTAGTATAGTCTTAGTAAAAGTAATTAACTTACTTATTAATTAACTTGCCTATAAGGTATGTTATATATAATAAATAAATAAATAAATAAATAAATAAATAAATAAATAAATAAATAAATAAATAAATAAGATAAGATAAAGAGCTTTAGCACTTACTAGACCTTTAGTTATAGCTACTTCTCTATACATCTACTATTTATTCTCTGCTAAAATCCTATAATAACTCCTATCTTTAGCAACACTCTCTTGTGCATATCTTGTTGTAATGCTTATACACATCTGCTGCTAATGCAGGAATACAGGTGCCTGTGACCTAAGTGTTACAAAGTGTAGCCAGGGATTGTTTGGCTACTGCCAGGTGCTTTGTAGCCGCCTTGGCATGTCACCTCCCAGCCGGCCATGGTCAGGTGGCATGCCACCTCAAGCGAGTTTGTGACCGGCTTGTGACGTCATATTGTCCTCTCGTCGCAGATTGCTGGCGCGTTCGAACACTGTTCGCAGCGCTGCCGAGAAGGCACAGCAACAGCACCAAGTGTCAATTCTGGCGAGGATATGCTCATGTAATGCCTGGTTAGGTACCTTGTATGACTGTGCTGCACGAGGGTCGAACGCAAATCATAGCAAGTCCGTACAGAAGCCGATTCTGCGCGTCAGCCTACGTCAATGCAGCGTGTATCAGGGCAACGACCTACTATCATGGCGCCGAATCCGGGAGTGCCCATTCATCACAGCAGACGTCGCCCTTGTGACCAGGAAAGTGCGAAGAATGTCACGTCTGTATCTAGACGCTGAAGGAGTTGCGCTTCGTGTTGCACTCTGTCAATGACCGGGGATTCGGCATTGCACCATTTGTATGTCTTGCAGTCTGGGATTAGCAGCTTGAGAATCTGGTGCAGCGTCGGGGCTGAAAGTGAGGAGTTCGTGTCGAGTTCAGCCTGCAGCGTCTCTGCGAAGATTCCTTCAGTTTGAGTCGAGACTGAGGCGACGGGCACTGGGCTGACAGGCGGGCTTGGTAGCTGGCGACGCGGGCCTGGGGTGCTGGAGTGCTCTATTGGAGTGGCGCCGTGTGTGGACCTCTGGTTGGAGATGAGGTGAGCAGCAGATTGCGAAGCTGATACAAGCGGCCCAGAAGTAGAACTGTCTATGACCTCGACGTCATGCACCAATAGTGTGGATGGTGTCGTACGGTCGCAGACAATCGAGTCAAACAGTCGGATGCTGGAGGCGTAGAAATCTCCAGTCAAGCGCTCGGCACCAGGCTCTGAGGATTGATTGAAAGTATTCATTGTGCGCGATGAGCCTTGGCGCGATTCTAGATGATCGTCCCGGGCTTATGCACTGCTGGGGAATGTTGGAGACCTGCCTTACAAGGCGCTGATGGCGGCATCGCGGTCGGTAGCTTAGCTGCGATCGTACTGGCAGCTTCCTTTGCTCTTCTGCTTAGAGCATTGGCGCTATAATCAGAGATGTGGGGTCGAATACACGTCAGAGAAAATCTGGGTGAAGGCCGCTGCGATGAACTTTTGACACTAGGTAAGAGTTTTATGCGTTGCTAGGCTTTGTGCTCTCTGACTGCTGGGTCAAATACTCATGGTGTCTGCGATATAGAAAAGGCTCACGGGAAATCCCAAGGAAAGATGTTGACCAGTCTCGTGGTTGTCGCTGCTTCGTTGGGGTCGAACTCGAGGCAGATGGCAGTCTCTTCAATGGTGAGCTGAAATCTTCTTCCCTAATCTTAGAATGCCCTAGACTTGTCACATACATGCATGACGACTCTTGACGAAGGCAAGTGTTCTAGATAGAAGTTATCATCGTGCAATCGCCTTTACAGGCCCTTGCCGAGTGGGCGCTCGCACTCGTGCTAGTGGACGCCGGGACCTCTTCGTACTAGCTACCTCTTTAGGTAGCTATTTGACGTGGCGAGCGAGTTTAGTACTCGAACCAATGCTCTCACGGTCCGATCAGCCTCTGGGCAAGGCTGATGAGCGCCCAATTTGTGGGCTATGCAGTACGACCATAGATGGCAAGCTTCAGTCTGTGGCAATGACATGTTTCACGCACCACACGATGCGCTAGGGAAGAATACAGTTGGCATTGCTTACGAGCTGTACGAAGGCTCTTACTTGTAGGGGTCCAGATCGCTCATCGTTGCTGATCTAACTGAGCTAATTATCAAAGAGCGTCAGGCCAAAGACTCACGTCAGTGATTACTACAAGACTTAGAAGGGAAAAGACGCCTTGAAACACATTTGTGGGTCTACTGATCAATTCTTCCCAGTTCTTCGTCCAGCATAGACCAAGTTAGATCGCTTTCCATGGTTTTAACAAGCTCCTTGAACGTCTTCTGGCGTTTCCCGTCTGCCACTAATATCTCACGAGACTGACCCCAAGCTTCTTTCGCGACATCCACAGCCGATATTGACGCCTCGAGTTCTGCTTGCGCCGCCTGGTACAAAGCGATGTTCTTGGTCAGCTCAACAATGGCTCGATCGGCACTTGTACTGTCGAGAGCACTGGCGTTGCTCGACGCTGACGTGGAAGCGGCTGCCAAACGCTGATATTCGGCTTGATGCGCTGTCAAGAAGTCACGTAGCCTTTCTTCCGCACTGCACTTCTCTTCAAATCGCTCGATGGCTTCCTCTAGGAAATCTATTGTGATTCCAACCTCGACCGCGAGATTGACTTTTAGATGCTCCAGCAGCCTGTCATGAGTTTTCTGTGTCTGGCTCAACGAATGTTCGGCCTCTGAAACTTTATTCTCCAAGTCTGCCGCTCGCTCCCGTGCTTCAGAAAGGCGCTTTGTGATTGTATGCCAAAGAGGATCTTGGAGGAGGAACGCAACATCACGCGCCATGATGGAAGGGAGCTGCGACGTTGGTGTGCGGTCGGATGTGTTGTCGGGTGCAGGAGAGGATATTGGAAGTAATTCGTCGAAGCCGAGGCAGACACCGGTGTCTTCGATGTCGGATTCGGGAATCTCGGACTCCTCTTCAAGCAGCAAGGATTCAGTGGGCGCTGGAGAGCCTACTACCTCTGATCGCCCAACTTCAATCGATCGCTGTGGAGTGCGGACACGTCTGCGACGTGACGATTTGGCGGGGGAAGCGGGGGCGCCGCGCTTCGCTGCTTCTCGTGCGGCTGCACGACCTGACCGGTCCGTGACGTTCACCGAGAACGGCAGACGTGGAGATTTGAGAAAGCCTAGCCAAGAATTGAGGACCCTGTACGAGATGTACTGCACACGCTGTTGGACAGTGCCGAATAAGCTTGTTGTCCTAGGGTTCGTCTGTTTCCCGGAAATTGGTGCTTGCGCATTCTGGTGGTTTCGGAAAGCAGGGAGCGTAGATAGCAGACGGGAGATGTCCGGCTGGAATGTTGCAAGTTGCGCGAGCGAGAGCGCGAGTTGAAACGAGGGCTCGTCCTGGATACTGACGCTACCTGCACGCAGAGTAACCCTCCAATTGCTGCCCCAGTTGGACTCAATGACGCTGACTTCCTTGGAAATGCGCCTCTTGACCTGAGTAGTGAGGCGAGTGGAAATCTCGAAATCTTCCCACGTGGGTGGGCGCTCTACGATGTTGTTTGTCATGAAGAGCTGCACGATTCGTCCATCAAAATAGCCTTAGTTGAGCGATTGCTGGGTGGCGCGCGACGGAGCGAGTGGACTTGGATCTATAATCCTGCTGTGGACGGTGCAGCGAAGTAGTGAAGGGTGGCGGTTGCTGCTGACCAGCAGCACCGCGCAAGATTGCACAGTGGCAGAGCTGTGGGATTGTCGATCTATGGGACGGCGAATTCAAGTCTACAGCTAGAAACGTCGTGCCTTCCGATATCATCATGTAACTGCCGCTGAGCGCACGTGCTGACGCAGCAAACACAATATACTCGCGAAATTCGGACTTGAGGCCGAGGAATTGATCGCTGTTCCAGCCGCTATTCGGATGATCAAGAACTGGAAAACAGAGTGCTGTACTGAGATACTTGGCTGCCGTTGTTAGATTGCACCTTTCGGCATCTATACGGTTGGCGTCATCTCATCACAAATGTAAAGGCAGTCGCAGGCTCTGAGAGCTGACCATGGTAATTGAACACTGTACTTACAATTTCTACGTCTTCGTATGCGCCCGTCCGACACAAGTCGCCGTCCGAAGTAGGTGCCTACGAAGTACACAGCTGCAGGACGAATATTCCGCACGAGCACGCTAGCTTGAAACAGCCTAGCCATTTTACCCCGCACGTGAGCGCACGACAGCTGCTGCGCAATCCTCATGTATGAAATAGCTGCTGACAAGAGTAACTAACTGCTCACATGAAAGTTCACATGCGCTCTTGATGTGATCGATGATCGCCGCGTCGCAACCCTCCAGCGTCGTGCGTCATGAGAAAGTCGCGGCTTTATCACAATCTTTGGCGCCACCGCGTCATAACCTCTTCTCCATTACAGCACCTAGGATTGACAGGAAAGTGAATATCTCGGTGCGCTTTCGTCAAGTATGGCAGCTTGTTAGAACAAAGCGCTGATTGCCCTTGTCTCAAGATTGAACTGTCCGTACTATCAACTCGATCTAGCCAAGGAACCTCCGATATCAAATAGTGTGGTCCCGAAGAAGATATCACGGACAATACCTGCGTCCCTGCTGCCCTTCAGATAGATGGGAAGGCTAAAAGAAAACCAGAGAAAGACCCACACATAACCAAGCAGACTGCCAAGCCGAGCAGTGCTGGGGCTTGATGAGACATAACGATGCCAAAGCCACTCCCCTACGCCCTCCAAGCTGATCGCTACTGGCTGACTCATGAAGAATGCAAACTCCCCCATGTCTCGCCGTGTAACGTTGAACATCTGGAACTGGTGCACGATGCAGCTGACGCCGAAAGACAGGAAAAGCTGACAGAGTGCGGAAGCAATTGTCCCTTTTTGCTGACCCAGAGCTCGTGTAATACGTAGAGCAGGCTGCGACACCATCTGCCCAAAACCACGGGTTAATCTGCATGTTTTACTCGTAAGCTGCATTGACTTACCACTCGCATAGTCTGATGGTAAGTGGCCCAGAATTGCCTCACAGACCAGGCATCGTGCAGATCACCCATGAGCGGCGGAAGTTGCCAGATTTCGTATATGCCAAGTGCCACCGTAACAGCTGATGATGTGCTGTAAAAGCAGCACAAACGACAGTAGATCCAGATTGCGCCTGTCCAGCCGATAATTGCGTCCACAAGAAGCTGCATCAAGGGGCTGGTCTGGGGATAATCCTCAATGGCAGACATGAAGCCGAGAATGGCCAGCATGAATAAGGATCCTAGATAAGACATAATGGCCTTTCTGATCTGAAGCTTTATCCAGGCCCGTTGTGCCAAGTAACTATTCACGTCTGAAGGAATGTTCTTGATCTGCCAATTCCACCCTATGCCCCGATGTGAAGGCACCATCAACGTAACAGCCCAACGCAGCTTTGATAGCCCACTTGGGCAGTCTTCAATCCGGAGCGGGACAGTACTATCAGACTGAGCAGTGTGGCCAACGTATACTGGTGCAGCGTCTCCCTCCTGGGGTCTGAGGATAGCGAACTCGATAAACCAGATCGGCATAATAATGAAGCCCGAGCTCCGGTAGAAGTCTGCTGAGGGATCGCCGAAGGTATAACATGGCGCCAGCAGGCACAGCGAAAGTAAGAAAGGAAGTACAACGAGGGCTGTACGTCTGCGGTGAGTGGAGAAAAATGGTACAAGTGTCAAAGCGAATGTGCCAGGTAAATAGACGGCGGGTATAGCTTCGCGCTCATCGAGTGGTGGATAGAATTTTGCAATGGTTTCCATGATGCAGTAAGTTGGTTTGCAGGTTTTGAGTGATGAAGTACGATTATATTTTGGGATTGATGCTATTGTGGGTAAGGTATCATCGTGGGAGGCCTGAGTGGCCTGACATCGTCACACGCTTGCGTTCTTGTTGATGCCAAGGGGGACATTATGTTGAGATCTACGAAGTACTGGCCCATAAGTAGTTGAATTGTGCAGCTCGGAATTTTCAGGCAGTTTAGTAGGGTGGAAAAAGTGGTGATCGCAGGATAGAGCCAACTTTGACGATTCAGGGTAGTAACAAGGGAATTGAACGGCTGATCATGCGGAAGGTCGGAATACCGATATGCCGACGGGAGATCGTGCCGATTTACCAAAAATAGGTTCTACCCTATACCTAACAATAGATTCCACCCTATACCTAACAATATTCTTACTACCTACTAGAAGCTGCAATTTCACAACACTGAATCATCCTTCATTGGACAGCTTTTCATACTATCGATTTTGACTTTACACTCTGAATGGTGAATAACATCATGAGTGATACTCAATTTTGTGTGTCGGCTCTTCTGGTAAATTGATGTTCGGAATCATCGAGACCGATTTGAAGAGACACGCAAGTATCGCGTCCTTCTATTAGTGACCAGATCTTCAGATACGTCGATTACGGTCCGTTTATAAAGGAACTACGTTACTCTGCTTTAAATTCAACGCTGATAAACCTCTTCAGGTGTTCTCGCTGCTCCAACATGTTCGGAAGGATCAAGGATTTGAAACGGGGCGTTGTCCTGCTACTTGGTTTATGTACTACATCGTTGTCTAGAGAGACTCGGCATCATCTGAAAGAACATCCGACCACTTTTAGTTTGTTAAGAAGGTAGTGTTGAATATCTGCCAACCACCCAAGGAATGGCAGTACGGATGGTGAGATCCACGCACCGGATGCCCACCCTGTTAAAGTTCTTAGTATTCTTGGTCGTACATATCTGCCCTCGCTCGCTTTTAGAGCTCTCTCTCTTCCTTGCATTGAGGTGACACGGAAGAAGGAGTTAGCGACTGACACTTCGGTTGTTCTTCTCCAAAAAATAACATCATGGCATCGCTTCACCTAGGGCGTTGATCGATGTGTAAATCAGGAAGGCAGGGCTTACGAGAATGCAGATCCGCCGACTGGGGATCTGTTGTAGAGCCGGTAGGTTTACAGTATGAGCTATGTCTAAACAAGGTCGTGTTTAGAGTAGTGGTCTAGTGATCAATGGTACATGGAGACAACGCTGCCACTGGGAGCTTAGACAAGGTCGTGATGGTATTGTGTATTAGTGTAGAATATACTCCGAGAGTTTACGTATTGAGCTGGTCTCTGCGTCCTCTTCTATTTTGCGATCGACTTCATTTCCCTTACCCAGGTAAGATTCAACTTTCAATACCAACTGTGAATTATTACGATATAGATCCGTTGTGGGAGCAAGACCGGTATGTTGCAATCTTGCTGGGAGGTGCGAGAGCTCATCGAACAGACTGCTTCTTACTGAGTACCCTGACTCTCTCGGGCTAACAGTCCAGAATGTAAGAACTTTCGACCTATCTGTAAACTTGATGATATCGATGTGGCGACTTTTGAAGTTGTAATGAGAGAACAACCGACCTCGGCTCTTCGGCGTAATTTGAGCCCGAGACTAACCTTCTACATTTTAGAGTCGAATAGGCAAGCCGAGGTTGTTCTCACAGTACAACTTGTGGGAATCTCAAAAGATCTCTGTTGACATTCGTGTATGTTGACCCAAAGACTGGAACTTTTACATGTAATGGTTGTTTACAGCCTTTTCCACTCCGCGTTGCACCATCACCTCAGCCACACTTTAGCCACAGCTCACCAGCTTCAACTTTGTCTGTTGTATCATGGAACTGAGCTTACTTCTCCGGGTCATCTTAACATCTGTCTGGATAGGTAATAGATTGCATACTGTTCTACCTGTTCATGCTGGTCTCTCGTACCTAGACGCGCTGGTGCACAGCCACAACACAAATCAGGCCACCAGCCTTGGCCCGTAAGCGCCAGCCTCGTCACGTACAGTACACCCACTCAACATCAACACACCTGGGCTTAAATCTTCTGATATAATAGCGCTGACCATGTCACCCTTGATCTACCATAACGGTCTCACAGGACGTACCATCCGCTTACTCACAGTTGAACCAGGTGATCCCGACTCTCCGCTGGAGTGCACCCTTGCAGAGGCCTCTTTAGACGAGATAGCGACCTCCTACTATGCTCTTTCGTACTGTTGGGGAGCCAACCCCTCTCCTGTCCAGATAAAGTGCAATGCGCAACCTCTGTTGATCACGCCCAACCTGCATACCGCCCTACATGAATACCGACGCAGAGCCATCAATGTACCCCTCTGGGTCGATGCGATCTGCATCGACCAGTCCAATACCTCCGAGCGGACATCGCAGGTTCGTATGATGCAGTCCATCTACTCGAAAGCAACATGCGTAGTGGTGTGGCTGGGTGAAGCAGAGTCGACTGACGGCATGGCGCTGGAACTACTGGAAGCCATGAATGCGCCATGGGCCATGTTTCCTGGGTTGCGCTTCGGATCAGACCTTTCGTTTCTTGCCGGCTACTTCAAGATTGAGGATCATGACGCGAAAGTTGCTGCGCAGGTGCCGGATGTATACTTCGATGCGCTGGCTGCGTTTCTGATGAGGCCGTGGTTCAGCCGTATTTGGATGTATGTAACGATCCAAACTACCACTGAGTTTGAGCTAGCGCTGACATGATGTAGCGTTCAAGAGATCATCTGTGCGAAACAGCTGACCATCTGGTGCGGTGCGGAGACGCTCAACGAAAAGTTCCCTGTTTTAGAAGCAGCATCTCGATTGTTCCAGATGTACAACTGCAATGTCAAAACACAACTTGCGACAGTGGCGTTGGAAGATAAAGAGGCGCAGGAGATGGGACGGTCTAAACTTATGTGTGCTGGAAGATTATGGGGGTTCAAGAGTCTTAGAGATAGCGGTGTGAGTGGGATTCAGTGGTTATTACTCATCACACGTTGCTTTGATGCTACAGATCCGCGCGACAAAATCTTCGCGCTAGTGGGTTTGGCGAACGATATTGGCGAAGAGTTTGTCGACTATTCCAAGAGCTATGAGACGGTGATTCAGGAACTCAGCCAAATGATTCTGGATGGAAGAATTGAGATACGAACAGGTTCTACACTGGATATGTGGTCGTGCATAACGCGAGACAAGAACGATGATCTTGCCAAGCCAAGTTGGGTTGTCGACTGGGTCAGCCTGAAAGTTTCGCTGTATACGCCCCTGATAGGTCAGTACGAGTCGGAAAGACCGTTCATCACGCGTAGCCCAGAGATCGAACTAGTCACGACGGAACAGGCAACGGTAATCGCTCTTGTGAAATTGTTATTCATGCTAAACTAACGCAATTCCAAGAACCTACAAGTCCGCGGTACGGTGTTCGATACGATTGCAAGCATTATCCCTTCTCCGGTAGCCATGCGCCAGCTTGTGCCCCAGTCAGACTTTCTAACCTTGAAACATATCCCTGGAATTCATGACTGGCACGAGAATGTGATAACAGCGGTAGAGGCACTTGCGCCATCCTCCAGCACGGAGGAGACGCCCATCTACGCTTTCACCGGTGAAGCGCTATACGAGGCCTTTTGGCGCACGCTGTGCTGTAACCGCTCATCGAACAACACACAGAAACCACCCGCCAACGATAGTAGCTACATTGCGTGGCGAAAACTTTTTCAACTTCAAATAGCCCGCCGCAAGCTAGAACTCACATATCAGCGCGTCTGCAAGGTGGGGAAAAGATCGTCTTGGGGTATATCATGTCTTTCCGTCTCGGCATTGACGTACTACTTCCGCAGAAATAAGTTTCTCTTCTGTGCGATACCGTTTGCTCTACCGTCGATGATCCAATTCACAAACACTGCCTGGGATGTGTGCTTGAGGACTTTGCTACTCAAGTTGCATAACGACCACATGCAGCAGACTTCGCAGACGCAAATTGATCAGAGGGACTTCGAGAATAGCTTTAGTTCGTGGACACAGGGACGACAGTTTGGTGTTACTGCGCAGGGATTGATAGGCTGGGTGCCACTCGCGGCGAGGGTTGGAGACAATGTTGGTCTTTTCGCAGGATGCAGGATTCCATACGTGCTGAGGGCGGGTCAGAAGGGATACAAGATTGTGGGCGACACGTACCTACATGGTATCATGAATGGAGAGGGAGATGGAACCGAGGGTGAGATTGTCAAGATCTTGTAAATCGACAGGAATGGTGCGAGATTGCATGCACGCTGTAGTCAAGATGTAGAGCTCACCGGATGAATTAGTAATTTGTTCAGTGAGATTTAAGCCATATGCGACAGATTATCGTAAAGTAGAGGGGAGGAAAGGGTACGTCTTATCTTCACCAAGAGCTATAGCTGTTCTGAGACACCATGTATCTCGACACCTATCAGGCCGAGAGTTCTGCAGGGTAGTGTCAACTTCGTGTCTCTATCCAATCGTAACCTGAGACTGTGCCGTCGTAACCCGAACCTCAATGCCGCAGAATCTCGAAGTGATTCGTGACCTCGCCATTTCAGGCAGGTCCAGCACAGCCACGGCCACAGCCACACCTACGTCGCCCCCCCCCCCCCCCCCAAGCATCCCGCAACAACAACCCAGCCGTCAAGTCTCAAAATTTCACCTCCATTCTTCCCTCTCTCAGCTGTCGGATGTTTAAGGCCGCCCCAAACCAAGACTTCCTAAGGTTGCGTAGCGCATGTGACAGCCTGGAGTCCAGAGCTGTCTGATGGCTGGGCCCACTTAGGGCCGCGACGGTCGAGCAGGGTCCAGCACTACGCCGATCGACGCAGATGACAGCCGCTAAAGATGGAGTAGCCGTCGCCAGAAAGCCCGCGTGCATGTGATTCCATGACGCTGAACTCATTGCTAACCGGCGTTATTGAATACCAAACACATGAATGAGCTTGAGATGAAGCGCTGTATGAAGTCATTTGTGACATTATTGTTGTACAGTGTCAGATGGCCTCATCGTCTTTCACTTCTCTTCGTTGCCAGTATGCTCACTCTTGGTTCGGCTTCTTGGTATAGCATCGAGAACATACCTCACATCTGCGCAGATACGAACTACCCTTCACCAACGTTAATGTCAACCCTCTTGGCTGAGGTGGATCATGGCTTTTTGTTCGTCCACCACCCTTGTCTGCAACAAGAGCCATTTGCAAGTGTATCTTCTCTTATCATTACACACAATGGGTGAAAGCGAGGCCGCACCAAGCCCTGCCCAGAGGGTTGATCTAAGTGTTGTCCCCACCAAACCCTTTCCCCATCTCTACCCACGAGCACTCCACCATGGTGTCGAGCACCACATTCAAAGCCACGTTCTGGGCTCATACCAAGATCATAGGCGCCAGACGGTCAATCCGCCACTTCTGTACGCGCATGCGGACCCGTCTCCATCGCACGGAGCGCTAGCCGCGCTTAACCATCTACCACCTCGCTACTGAGAAAAGCAGCCGCTACCAAGCCAGCCGCCCCCAGCCCCTCCGCCGTTGATGACGCTGAAAACGTTGTCCAATTCATCCCCACTCTGCGCTCGTAGGCTTTCTAATAACCGTCTGGATTTCACCTCTGACAATCCCAGCCCCGCCAGAGCTCCCGTTCAGCAAACGGCGACTGGTACTTCACCCTGAATATCATGCTGCTTGAAGTACTCGCCACCCCAGTCCAGTCTCCGACTCTGCTGCACATTCACTTCTCCCCGTCGCTCGTGTGAGATGGCGCCACTGAACATCTGGCTCGGCGCAGGCAAGTGCGAGCTCTGGTATATGCTGCGAGATAACTTCGTATGAATTTGTTACGATGGATAGTCAAATTAGGCGCATTGACATGGGGTTGTACGCGAGCACTTTTGCGGAGAAAGTTCTACTTTCTGTTTGAGGCTCCTAAGAGGGACGGGTGTAATGGGAAACTGGGGCCGGCATGGATATGGCATCTTGCTCCAAACCCTTAGTGGTGTATCACAGCGATACAGTCAGTACTAGTAGGCTCTACGTAGCGTTTAGGATTTTGATAGAGAATTGCGTACTTTTGTAGTACAACCTCAGCTGAACAGCGGTCTGTTAGCTAGTTGTAATGTAAATGACAAATCTTTCGAAAGGTCTGATATTGTACAAAGATCGCGTCTCAGAGTCCGCTTATTCCAGTCACTTGAACCACCTTCCCACTCGTAATCCTCCAAATTTTATGTTATTCAACTCGCTATTGATGACACGGACTTGTACACCGGAGTTGAGGGCGCTTAAAGTGACTATATACAAGCTCACTGGAATTCGGGCAGCGACTTTTGCACTCGCAGCAGCCTACTCTTGAACTTTCAACAAAAGCTCATATAGCAGTCTGCGTGATGTCTGGACTGCTTCACGTTCTTGTTCGAGGTGAGGTAGAGCCATACCTCTGTCTGTTTCGGGGGCATCCATTCAAAGTGCGCTGGAAGTGCCTTGCATCCGTTTCCTATGTATCTCCACGAAATTAAGGATTTGAAACATTTGTGTGCACGCTTTGTATCTTCGGTACCAGAACAAAACTGCTGGCTCCTATGGAGTGTTCTAACCTGGAAGTAAGCCTTCTGCATGATAGGCAATTTCGAACAGCGTGCGTACATTTTGGAACCCTGGACACGGATATGAAGTTGAAAGTCAGTCTTGATTGTCTATCTATTTGCACGATATCGGGATTCAGCTGCGCTACACTAATTATATCTAAATTGGTTGCGAGACTACATCGTGTGGATAATCGTCCTATTGTTTGCGAAAATAAGAACATGCGAACGATATGCGCGGGTATCCGGGTAAGGCAGATGTGTCCCAGCCTGAACATCTGACTCTAACACCATTTGGAAAACACTGAAAAACCTTTGTCTTGTACTAGTCCCTTATCCATGTATCAATTTTTTGCGGCGCTCTGGCAAAGTTTGGGGTCGAATCGTAGTAGACGAAGTACTCAGTAAGCACAAGGTCTCAACTCCAGCAAAGGGCCCGCGCCAGTGGCATGCTCAATAACCACTGCGTCGTCGTCAAATTCTTGATCGCGGAAAAGGTCAACCTTCACCTCGCCGTCCGAGACATCGAAAGCCACAAAATCGACACCAGAGAATGTTTTCTCGCCACTGCCCTTCACAGCATCGTTGCCGACTATATCGTTCTCTACGCCAACGGCGGTATCCTTGAATAGTCCGAGCTGCGGCACAAGCCAGACCAGCGGTGTGGTGTTTTGTAGGACTCCTTCGATGCTCGGGTATGGGTGGCGCACCATGCGGTTGTTGACCCGTACGAGCTGGGCCGTAATGTCTGCGGAGACAGTCGAGGGCCAAACGGAAACTGCGGAAACTGTCGAACGCTGAAATGTGTCAATTTGGGTGGCAGAATCGAAGGAAGGGTCGCCTACGGGAAGACCGGGAGTAGGGCGAGGGCTGATCGCGCCTACGACTGCGGTTTGACGCGCGACTTCAGCAAGTTGTTGACGGTTACGAATGGCTTTGAGAGAATCACGCGTGACCTTGAAACAATCGCTGGTTGCAGTGAAGTGATTTGCGAATTTCATTGATGCAGCCATGGCCTCGTCTTGGGGTGAGTTGGGTTGCATGGGACAGATTAAGCGCGTTACTCTCGAGTTGGATTGTTGAAGTTGAAAGCAAAGGAGGGAGTGAGGGTTTATATAGGAGGTAGGCTAGCAGATGTGCGGTGCTAGAGAGTCTTCACTTCGATGAGCTAGCTTGTCCATGTGACTCTGCAGCACCCGATACTTTGGATAGCGATATTGAGTAGCTTACATCCAACTCATCGGAGCTGTAGTCGCCACGCAGTGAGTACTATAGGTTCATCTGGAAATTTCACTATCTCTTCGTTAAAGGTCAGCCTACCTAAGTAGGTAAATCAGGACAATAAGTGTGACCTTGGTCTTCTTCGTCCGTCTCTTCAACTAAGTTCTGTCGCAATAATTGCACACACAAAATCTCGCATCGTTCAGTTGGGTGTTGTAATAGGTAATCCCAGTTTAGTACATTGTTGGGTCATTTTCGTAGCTGACATAAGGCTTCCAAAGAGATTGGAGACCTCGCAATGCGGTCATTCCAAATTTTAATCAACAAAGTAAGAACAAGATTGAGATCTATCTCCGCTGACTGCCTGAATTACACATAATTGACATCTCCATACCTTCTGTTCGGTAAAATCGACGTTGATACCATGTTGCTTCCACTACAGCATCCCTACAAGCACTGTGTAACTACTTTGTACCATAGTGGTGTCTTTCACGATGCAGTGCAGATATCATAGAAGTCCTTCTAAGTTTAGTGAGCTCCTACCATAGAGATAACTCACAGCAACAATGCACGAGTACAACAAAAGCCCAGAAAGAACCAGATTTTGATATCAATCCACGCAACATACCCTTTAAAACAAGATTGATTAAGACAATGAACGTTGAATGTGTCAGATCGATTGAGGAAGCTCGAGAGCGACAAGCATTCTTCCAGATCTGGGAAGACAGGTCTCGCGTTGAACTAGCACAGAAGGAGGAACGGCAGCGTTGCGCCGCAGAGCAGCGACAAGAATCATAGCCGAGCTTCAGAACTGTAGCGAAGACCGTCTGTCTGCACTCCTTTTGCTCGCAAACACTTTTGAGCCACAGGAGAACAAGTATATAGCAGCCGTGGCGGCATGTCAAGATGCAATGAACTATTCAAGGACCGGGCCAAAACTGTGGCACGGAGCGGAACAGTTCAATGTGCGGCAAGGTCAATTGGTAGAGGAGCAGGACCAAAGAGATCGACAGGAGGTCCGAAATAGTCAACAAGCTACTCCATCTCGTCATCGTCTACCGGTTATTTTAGCTACTCAGCCAACTATTACGGCTCCAACCCCAGCTAATGCTGGAGACTTAGAATGCCGTGTGGTCAGGACTCGTATCTCAACATCTGTGTTCTGCGACTCCGTAGATCGTCGTACGGTAATGCAAGACAATGCTTGTGCATGCTGCCTGAGCAGCAATCTCCAATCCGACGGTGGAACCTTTGTTGTTACATCATGTCGCCATATCTTCCACGAGCAGTGCTTGGGTATGTGGGTCAACGACTCTGCTATGTTGATATCCAACTGAATGCCCAGTGTGCTACCACGAGATGTGCCAGGCTCGGGGACGTGTGCTTGTGTAGAAACGTATCATGGAAGGGATTCGCTCATTCGAAACTGCGTGTTCGTCAGGCTGTACGGCCCGAGACCGATTTGTTGTCTAGATTTTGTTCTACGCATCTCGTACACCTCTAGTATCAACGCTGAGAGTCGATAAGAAGCTGCATCTTCGCAAATATCCTGCCTATAGGTTTAGACTTACTTTCCAAATTCGTATTGCATAGCTTTGCATCTCTCTACTTCAGATCTGTACCTTTTTGTTTGGGATTAGCTCATCGGATTCACACGAATAATCTGTCATATACAAATTAACATTTCCATCCTTGAGTAAATTGATCTTCGTGCCGCGAGAAGCTCTATGAAAGTGATGCATTTGACGCGGGAGAAAAGCAATTATCATTGCACTTGGAGTGTGGATGGAGTTGAAGCTTACTATGGCTGAGGAAGTATATCCCGAGGGTCTAACCACGTGGTAGACGTGGCCGTTGACCACAGTAGCATCACCCACGCGCATGAGTACCTCCATTGTCGTCCTGCAGTCTCGACATCCCGCGCAAACCCTGAGTCTTGGGTTGCTCGATCTGCCCTACCATTGAGCCCTACCATATTCGCCGCCGTCGACACACGGCCTTTACATGCAGTGCCATACGCAAACGATGCTCTCTCACCTTCAATCGTTCTCACTGGAGCCGCATGAGATCTTCGGCATCATGGTTCTTTGCCTCTGACCCGTACCTTCCCGCTTCTTACGCCCAAAACACCACTGTGCTGTAAACAATGTCACCGTCAACAAGATGCACAAGCGTGACAGTAGGACCACCCCAAACTCCGGGACAGCGCTCAGTCCACCCAAGAACCTGAAAGGCAAGTGACACCGGAAAAGTCTTGTGCGAAACCCACGTACTGGCCCTTGGGGTGCGGACATTGACGACACCTTGTCCAAGTCCATCGCACTCTCGTCATCCGCTGGCAAGCCGATCGAATACGAGCCACACGATATCTCACCGCCAGGACACACACATCCTGTTTGGCTCAGAAGATGTAGACACATCACAAAATTTAGTTCAATCGAGGTCATCTAGTAATGAAGTTGATCTGAAACTATTTTTGCATGTCAGTGTCGTGTTCCGGGATCTCAGCACCACCTCCTTATATTGTTGACCTTGGGCAGATCGAGCGTGCCAAGGAAAAAGAAGCGCACAGTCATCACGAGCTCGTGTTTCTCTGCACATACAGCCTTACTATCGTAGCTTGTCCAGCTTCAAGCATTGATATTGTCTCCACCACAGCGCAGGCCAGACGACGCCCAGGAACGATCTCGTGAAGACCAGGCACGTGCTGTCAGTCGGAACATTCCAACTACGCATTGCGCTTGCAAAGCCGCAAGGAAACTAGCAGACCTGAGCAGCAATTTACCAGATGCAGAAAATGCTCGAAGTAGAGCAGCGCTTGTGTCGGTCTGTGCGACAAGAAGAGCCCAACGAGGTCCAGCCGCCATAGACGCCGTCCCAATTCTTCGAATTGGCAACGCCCCGCGCTCGATCCCTTGCAGAAGATTGCCATTGATGCGTCATTTCGGAGCGGCTTAGTCGGCAGATGATAGGATGAAGTCCGACCTAGAAGCGCGGCTCTGGATCTATCAGTCATCGTTGGGCTGCCCTGACCATTATTTCCGAGCTCCTGATCTACAAAAGCCTCGAATCACCACATCCATGGTTAATGAAATACTCCCTCCGCTCTAAAAGCACCAGTCGACCCCGAGCTCAGACGCTTCACATAGCACCGCCGCCTGAGGTGGTATTATACAAACATGACGTGGCTTGTAAGCATACTCAGCCCCTACCCGGTGTGTGGCAAAACCATATGGGAGGCCTAGATGACGTCGGATGAATTGTCACTTACGGAATCGTGTGATGAGCATCATTGAATAGATAAATAAAGCCAAGCGAGAATTAGATCAAGACTGACGAAGATTGGACCAAGCTCCTCAGAAACATAAGTCGTCACTGGGGTTCGAGAGACAAAAACATAAACGTCTGGTGCAAGGACGATAACAGACTTTGCTCCACCTGCAACACAGAATGAGGGTTGATATTTGCCCCCCAAAACAAGAACACTCTGTTGAGAAACATACAAGTAAGCGATCTTGTTACCAGGACGGCTTTCGCATTCTGCCCTCTACATCTCGATACTCGGCCTGGATAATTTGCAAACATTAGTGGATTCTCGAACAAGGCTTTCGGTGGCACAGGTAGGCTCTTCAAAATGATAGCCAAGATGGAGCCAGTTGCATCCACGAAGGGGATGTAATGCTTACCCTCGGCCCGCCATGAGAAACCAGAAAAGATGTAATAACGTCTGTGGTGAATGTAAGCAAGCAAGGAAAGAGTAAGTAAAGTCTGTACAAGGGTTTACGTCCGGTAACTAAGTAGATGCAGCACACAAGGGCCTCATCAATGACGCGAGAGACTGTTCAGAAGGGCCGTTATGTCTTGAAGGCCGCCAAACTCGCCGAATACGCGGGCTATCGGTCCTTCGGTCAACCTATATGAGTGTCGTCTGCCGCTGCTCATGATCCGAGCGATTTCCAAGCAAGTCCAATGACTTAACGCCTCCAACCTACCAACTCTCCCACCTTTATGGAACCTACGATACAGGCACAGTCCTTCTCAGGTTCCAGCCCTCTCCGACATGCACCACCAACCCTCGAATTACACGTAGTGACTGGGGAAAGGAGTCACACTACTAAGTTCTTAGGGTATTATCATAATGCAGAGAGCCGGATTCGAAGTTCACCTTGACGAGATGCCGCTTATATGCAAGGGAGACCAATCGCGACCCAGGACTATGGGACCGCCCACCTGCTTAGAAATCGAGACCACCTTCGCGCGATATGGGCGATTGCCCCACGCCCTTGCATCACGATATTGAAGCTCGCATGGAAGATCTTTTTGCAACCGCTTCATGCTGCAAGCTCAAAGCACCACCAGTAGGCAGATGCAAAGCCGTACTTGCTACGAACAACAGTTGCGACAGAGATGTGAGTTTCCAGCCAGAGCCCCAGCATCATCACATCCTGAGCTGTGGAAGCACATTCTTCGCATTCTGTGTAAGGCCACCTCTTGCGGCCCCAATGCTGTAACGCCTCAAATCTCACCGCTTCTTCAGTGCACCTTGTGGGCTTGCGTTCCAACTGAAGGCGCTCCCTTGCATCCCCTATCAATGGCGTCATGTTGCACAACATCAAGCTAGTTCAGCTGAAGTTCGACCCTGGCCCCATCACGTCTTTACTTCCACTCACAATACTGGTGTCCACCGAGCACACCGAAGCCGTGAAAACCGATTGAAATCAGCGACTGCATTGCAACATGAGCGTATGGGAAGCTTGGACTCCATGATCAAAACCCAGACCTCCATAAGACCAGCCGTGAGGCTCGAGCTGCACTCGAATTATTTATGCAGTCAGATGTTGCGGACCGTCCCTTGCTGGTGAGGTACCGTTCAAGAGCAGGCAACACACGATCGAATTATCCTAGCCTTTGCCTGCAATTCCGATTGGAACGACGTCCTAGACCAGTCATAGTGCTCCTCCAGATCTCAGCATCGGCGCGCAACCGTTTCGAAATTTGCAACCTTACCGATCGGTCGTATCAGGATGCACTACCTCCCCACTGGGCTTGTTGGGCAATGGAGGGGATTTTCTGTCATAGCGATCGCCGCGGAGGAACCAATCTGCCTTCGCCGTACTTGGCCGTCGGCACCAGAAAGAGCCTTGCCGTACCAGAGATGCGGATGCTGTCACGGAGTCTCACAGCACCGGCATCCCGAACAGCACGGAACGCACTCTGAAGCCATGAGTCTCGGTCCGGTCAAGTTAAATCGTAGTTGCCGATACTGCTCATTCAGCCTTCTAGCTCGCCTTGACGTCGTGCTGCAAAACATGCATACCTTAGAAGAACGTTGTCGACATCCGAATCCGTCTTCAAGGGCTCCTGTTGATTGTATATATATCGATCGCCCGCGTAATCGAGCTGAAGACCAGTGACAACGAGAATGGCATACGATCACGTAGCGATGATTCCGTTCCTTATCGACGACTCGCATCTCACCCCAGAAGAGATTGCTGAGCGAGACGCCAACCCTGCACGGTGGGCTGCAAAGCGATACGGGCAGCCTGAGCACATTTTCCAAGCGGCAGGTGAGCTAACGAGTGTCCGTCATGGGCCGGACTAAGATCTTTAAAGCAGAACGTCATGAACGGCAGTCGTCTAAGCGCGAACAAACCGGATTGTCGCCTAACACACCTTTATCTGCGCCACAAACAAGTGGGCCACCTCCAATTCAGTCACAACAGAATCCATATCAACAGACAGCATTAGCGCAATCGAGATACACCACGCCAGTTGTCGTATCACCAAGCGGCAACGCTGTCACAAGCTCAACCGCCTCCTCGCCATCAGGATCGTACTTCTCCACCGTCCTTTCATCATCACCACTCCCCGATGCAATGGAGGTAGACTCACCTTCACCCGTAAAACGGACCCCAAAGCTTTGCATGGATAAGGCTAGTGCGGAGGTCAACGTACAGAAAGGATTGATGTCAAGTAAGAAGAAGGGAAAGATGCGAGTATAGGGGTTCGTAAGATTAGATACAGTCTATGGCATAGTTTTAGTGATACCTATGGCCATGCGGATCACGTCAGGAAAGGAGCATGGTCGCTTGACCAGCGGCAGTTCTCACAGTGGTTGACATATCGAAGAAAGGGAATCAGTATGGGGCAATGCTGTGGGATTTGGAGTGGCGGTGACTTAATCTATATAGCGCACATGGTTGTGTCTTATTCTTCATCAGATCGCTTCTTTTTTCTCCTTAGGCTGAACAATTCATCAAAAGCCGTCAGCCAACAAGCTATGTTCATTGAGTTACATGAAGACGTTTCGCGGAAACGGTACCCTGTTCAGCCTCACCGAGAACCGCAGGCTTGGACAGGTGTAACAACGGAGCTGGAAATATGTACCAGTCTAAAGATATGTTGTGCGGGGCGCGAGGAATTTTGAGAATAAGCCACCCAAGAGTAAAATAACAAATCAACATCATAGCTAATTTGCAAGAAAAGATGCACAAGGTTTCAGGGGTTTTAAAAACAGAAACAAATTAGTCGAATTAGAGTTGCAGCAGTCTCGATCTTACATTGCGCAAGATCCCTTGATGCAAGGGGGTTGCAATTGTACGTTCGATCTAGGAGTATTGACCGGGGCTCCACCTGTATGTAGCCTTACATGTTAAAGGTGATCGTGTTACAAATTCATGCACCAGCCAGAGTTTCAACTCTGACTTGGTGCTAGTCAATGACAGCTCTACAGCTAATCTCAAGCAATCAATAGACTTAGGCCTCATGTCAATTCTATTTACCTCTCGATCGGCACTTTCTACAACAAAGCTTACGCAGCTGGAGCATCGAGTCGGGACACTGGAACGGCGCACGAACTCTCTAGCTCGCCAGTTGACTCAATGACTTCATTATCTTACGATTGCAACGGCAGGTCTAAAAACTGCGCGAACGCTCTACGAATTTATCCTTGAGTCCACCAACGGTACAAAGAGACTATCGAACAACCCACGAGAGAATCACGAAGACCTTGTCCTGTGGATGGCTGGAAGGCAATCACGCCACCATTATCAAGTGCAGGTTGTGTTTTATTGCAAATAAAACAGTACAACGTGCAAGACGATGTCGACCAGAGAGCAAGAAGCATGCGAACCGTACTGGCGAAGTTCCGCTACGGCGGTGTAGTTAGGTATCAGCAGATACCTCGATGCAACATCAGCAGATACTACATATTGGACATGGTCGAACTTTGAAGATAACCGCTTGTAGGAAGAGCCTGGCATCGTGTGCAGCGCAGTTTCGTAATGCTTCAAGAGTTCCTGAGTGGCAGACACTGTGGGTGAAACGATATTGCTACACCACATCAACAACAGCTGGAATAGAACTAAGACATAGAAACAAGGGGTGTTGCCGACTAAAGCGTCGCATGTGAAGAATGGCGTATCATCATGACAATAGGCCATCGTTGCAGTCATGATAGGTCGACAAGGCTTAGTTGTCGAACTGATTGTCGGCGTTTGCACGTCTGCGCTTTCTCGGAGTGGCTGATAAGAACGGGCAGGTAGTCATGAGAGTCATCACAATAGTGTCGACCGTTAGCAAGACTTATGGGATGCAGGTGAGAGTGCAAGTTACTTTCTCCTTGTTCGGTCAGTGCGTAAGGGCGGCATTTTGTCGAATTTATCAACTGGATGATGAAAGTGACGTAAGAGACGTGAAAGGTACTTTTTGACGAAGAGCACAAAAGCGACATTGGCAACTTTGGACGAGTAAGATAGATTGAAGATGACAAGATTTGATTGCACGAGACGGTCGTGCTGATACATGCACGACAGAGCGATGCTGTTCTGCGTGATTGAGTTGGATGAGGCAGTGATGCAATAGAAATTGGCCTATAGGCTCCACGGACTACCTCCACTGCGGCTTGAGAAGATTGATGCCGACCGCGAATAACTTGGAAGCCTCGATACTATAAAATTCGGGACGCGCTCAACACAATCGATAGTACACACAACAGTCGCTATTGTCAGCACAACATTCTGATTCGCGTCAGCGATTAAGGTGTGAGTGGTGCAACGCGCGCTCGGTCGCTATGGCAGCCATCATGACAGTCAACACAGGGATTTCAAGTCTCCCGAGGTCTACAACGCACTGTTACACGCGAAACAAAATGAATGATTCAATCCCTCATCAACTGTCGATTAGCTTGGATTACGGAGAATGACGGCGGGATCGTTGTAGATCAGCCGCTTGTCTCTTACTTCGCCAGAAGGCGTGAGGTAGTCTGCTCTCTGCTCCTAGCAGCAGTACAGAACACTGAACGAAGTATCTCGTGCTAGTACCCGCGTGTACGACCTGAATTAAGGTCATCCTCTCCGGTCTCTTCTCAATTTTTTGGCCGTCTGCCGTGTACTGCGACGCCCTTCTCCTGCACGCTGCTGCGGCCACAAGTTCGCTGTGAGCGGCGCCCGGCTCCTCGCGCAATGGCTGCAGTTGCAGCTATGCTTCGCACACAGGGATACCTGAGTCTGTAGCACATGCCCCTGCTGCAATTCATCATGTATTGACAATGCTCTAAAGCGACGAGCTCGAGGTGGTGATGTCACAACATTGTTGAAGAGGCTGTGCAAATATCATCGACGTTGTAAGAACACTCATTGCGCATAACACATGTGGACAAAGGATGAACGAAGGACCAAAGTCTGAAAGTCCTCGGTAGTATCACAAAGAGAAATTCCTGGAACACCAGAACTCCAGTGCCAAACACTGAGCCATGATAGAGATGTCGACGAGTGAGTAGAAACAAGCTGTATATATGACGCCGGTCGACTGTGTACAAGGTGAGCTTTCGGAATTGAGTTCCGACAAAGGAGACGATATTGAAATTGACTTCCCAATGAGGGCAAAAGGTCTGTCCTGAACCTAATGCTGAGCTTTTCGCCCGTGAACGAAATAGCTAGCGGCTGCTGTATGGAAAGGTACGATAGGAAAGATAGACGTGAACTTCGGCTCGACGTGTACGGCTTTGATCAGGCGGGTTCTGACCAGGCAGTACACTGAGCTCGAATGGCGAAGATGTGCAAGCGTACCGTACCCGTGAGCATGGAACAGTGGAAATGGACGTGAGCGCCGCCGTTCGACAAGGCGAGTCTGTCGATGCTAGCCAAGCTAGGACTAGCGTCGAATGCAGGTCACGTGTCCGTACGCGCATGGATGTTCTATCCACCCCACACCCACGAGGACCGAAATTCGGTTCGCAGCTTGCAGCCACTCAGAGTATCATATCCCTGGCGTAGGTGTTGAATATACCGATATGGTTGTCGCACTGTATACGAGCAGCGCTCTCCGAGATCCGCAGAATCCAAGCAGTGCGGCCCCCCGGCCCAGGCAATCATCTCTAATCTTCGTCTGCCCAGGCCTAGTCAACCGCGAACAAACTCAATTAAAGTAAATCAAATCTATTAAAGAACCACTAACAGTCATCTCAGCGGTGTTAGACTGCGATTCCAATTTCAATCGCCATCCATGTCGCGTGTGGAGGCAGACGAAGATACCTAAAGCACGAACTTTGTCGAGAACGTACAGATTCGCACAAGTCAGGCAGGCTTGTTTGTATGTTCTGCGCTAATACGTGTGCCTTAGGCGCGATGCGATGGGTGACAGGGTGCAGTTCCGCTCCACGAACTCCCACTGTGGCGGTCCGCAATGGCTAACGGAGCAGAGTGACACTGCAGAATATCCTCGTCATGCCATCTTTGTCACTTTCGACGCACCTCCTCAGGCTGCATGTGCCCCTCTCCCCCGCACTTCTCCCAACGTACGACCAGCGCGAAGGACCCCGCTAGTGATTAGTTTGAGGCTGCTTCGCGTGGTTGGGCTGGTACAAAGGTGTATTTTTGCGTGCGTGTGTTTGCGAAGGCACTTAAGAGCATTGATCTGGCATCAAATTGGATAGAAACACATGGCCAATTTTGCCGAGAACAGTACTACCAGCTGCTCTGGGCAGCCATTATTGTACGCGCTCTCGGAAAGTGCTGTAAACAAGCAAAAGTACCGACTTCTCCGATCTTTCTCTTTCTCAACAGCGTGAACCTAGCTGAGGCTACACATCAGTCATGAGCGTTATCGCCCAGGCATCTATCAGATTGTGGCTGACGTTAAACGTCCAATTCATGTGGAACCAGGAAAACTGGGAATTGCTCGCAGAAGACACAAGTGCGATACTTCTCTTGCCTTTTGTCATCACTGACCATTTACATGCCATTCTTTTGAATTGCAGGCCTATAATCAGATCTGGTCAAAACTGGAGCTGGTATGTGATGTTATTACTTTCTGCATACAACTGGCCCACGGAAAGGAACTGAACGGCAATGGGATACACATTAGCAGAGATAACTGAAATTTCTCATTGCTCAAACGTTATCCAGTGACCAGCGGTGGAGCAACTTCAACCACGAGGGAGCGTTATCTGCTCATATAGAAGCAAGCAAAGCTCGGTTTGCAAGGCGTACGCCAGTGCAAAAGGGCGATACTTGGTCGACAAACAGTCTGAGTTCTACTGACATTGCAATCATTTGCCTACGCGAGATCTGTCACGCCTGTTTCACAGGCTACTTCACTTTCTACTCCTACCTGCATCCCACACCACAACTTCTCCGCTCTCACACTTGCAACACTCTCTCATTCTCTTTGCTCGCAAAATTGTGACAGCGATTACACATCATTTCACCCACATTATGGCTACCCACAAGTCGCAAATGCCTAAAAGTATCTACTCCCCAATGCCGCACCACGACCTCACCTCACACAGTTCTAGGCAGGAAAGACGGACTTGCAGTTTCAACATGCATGTATTCCCCGAAGTACCCCGCGCCTCCTCACCTAGAGAGCGTCCGCCATTTCCGAATGACGTCCGCTACCCCCAACCGCTCTTCTTATGCTACTTTATCCTCCAACAATGACGGGAGCACACCCGCCACCGGCTGGGGCCGCAACTATTCGGTTCAATACATATGCGCCGTAATGGCCATTCGTGATACCGCCGGTTCTCATGCCTCCGGGGATGTGCACATCTGGCCGGCCCATCCCAACGCGGGACCTGGCTGGGTACGGCTGCCAACATGCGGCTGCATCACCCTTCACAGGTGGGAGGGCGAGGTCACTGATGCCGGAGTCTCGCCAAGCGCTGGTACCTGCCACAAGTGCGTGGCTGCGCTCACTGACACCACCACTATGACGGCCGGTGAGGCAGGATCGAAAGAAGAGGCCAATGGCGCCGAGCACGCTGCCCATAGCAGATCGATCACAGCCTTCGAGCGACGATGTAGGCTCCCACTCCCTCTGTTCTTTTTGATATCGCTCACACCGTAGATCCGACGTCCAACATGATCCCTCACGCTGAGATTGAAGCCGTCGTGGCTGTACCTAAAGTCACACCTTTCCCAACAGACATCAGTTTGAGTAGGGTCGAGCGCCGCGCTGTCTTTCATCGCCGCCACAGTGTCTAGTTGTTATCTTGTAACGTGAGTCGTAGCTGTTTAAACAGTGGTTGCCAGCAATTGGTAGTGCGGCGATGGAGCAAGATCAGCAACGGGTTGAGTTTGCTACACTACCACCTTCATCCTAAAATCTGGATGTGAACACCGAAGTCTTGGCTGTCGCTTTCATCTTCAAGCTTGCTCTTTGTAGCACACAAATAGTACAATGCGTGAGCAGCCTGGCTGAGCTCACGTCAAACTTATAGCGTATCATCAAAACTTACTTTTCACTGCGTGACCGTCTTCGAACGACGTTTGGATTGTTGAAAGTCGAAATCATAGCTTGCAATGAAAAAGATCCTGACGATGAGTATCCTGCGTGCTGAATGATTGACATCTAGGCTATCGAATTCAGATATTCTCCATCGAAGTAAAAGGACCTTAGTCTCCGACCTCCCTTACGATTCAATTGATCGGAAGTCCTTGTTTTGGCGAAGAAGACAATTCAGTTCGCTGCATGAAAGTAACACCTTGTGGACAGCGTTCAGCTTTGATGCCAGGAATGAGTGAAGATGTGATGCCCCAATGGTGATTAGCAGGAGTGACACCATCAGGCGGCTTGGCGAACATATTTTCATGCAAAAGGAACCCGAGCGTGGGACTGTACATGAAAGCGAGCCTGACATAATTCAATCGCCTTTGCTGCCGTGATTCTTAACAGTTTCTCCGAGCTCTTGATTCTGTCTTGTGAAAAGCTAGGGGAGCTAAGCAGCTGATCGTATGAGAATTAGGGATCAAATCATCTATGGAATTGCTCGTATACACTTTCCGTCTGAATTAAATCACTGTGTTGTTCCAGTTGGGCACACCAATCCATTCCGTTTCCCTCATGCTTACCAGATCGTGATGCATCTAATTAGTGAGCCATATCGAACCTTACCCCATCCTCTAGGTGCACTAAAGGACTGAACTGACGCAGTCCATCTCATACTTGAAAATTGGATCATTATCTTATCAGTCTGTTGTGATCGCGCTGCATGGTGGAGCGTCTGCTCCGAGCCCCATTTCTTTCCTGATCAGGACAATGAATTGCCGGTCAACATTGTGCAGACTTTGCTTCGCTCTTTCCTCTCATGATCACCACATGTCTTTACTAACCCTCTATCGCAACTTCGCCCTCGCACCTCGGCGAACCACCATCTCTACACAAACTCGATACCGCTCGTCACTCATCTTGAGCCCTGTCCACAGCATCCAAATACCAAGCATAACGTTACCACCACAACTATTGTAATCACATGCTCCATTTTCGCCCAACACAGCATGGCCAACTACCCCACCTACTGCGTGCCGGACTGACGGCTGCCGAAAGGTGCAAAGGTTAAGGCGTTAAGGATGTACAAGGAGTGAGTCAGAATGGCGACTCAATCAATGGCGGTAGACCAGGGTACGCCAGCTTTGGAAAGAGTAGGATAGCACCTTGGACTGCAATGGAGACGCGGCAGTTAAAAACACAATCTCGGAGGATGTCGCGACTGCATTGCAGAGTCAGACGTCTCTTGAGGGAATTCCGAAGATGCGCCTGCGACTCGTGATCACGAGGAGAGATACACGTGGTTTAGTTCGAGCTATGCATCGCAGGCAGGACCGCTCATTCGATAGGCAGCTGAATTGCAACGGTAAAATGCGTCAGGCGAGTGCTCATAGCGGTACGCAGCTTGCTGGTTAGGATGTGTAGATGCAGGGTTGTAGACAGGATCGCAGACGTCAACGCTTGCCAGTTCCAAGTCGATGAAGGTGGACAACAGCGCTAATAAGCTTGGCGGAGTGACGAGTTCCGGCATCATCTTGTCCGAAGAAGTAGAGGTTGATTTGAAGGAGGCTGGGACAAAGCTGAGGTGATCATTGTGGTCCCCTCTCGAGCGGCTGAAACTAGCACCGTAATTTTGGATATGTCGCGCAGGACGTTCGAAGTCAATGAGATTGAGAAACATATCAGGTTGTAGATCAAACGATCGGAATTTCATCACTTTGTTCACTGTTTCGTTAACTCGTCCAAGGCTGCGATACTCATTGTTCAAAAGGCAAGTCTACTTATTCAGCGTGCCTGATCAGGCGCATTTCAAGAGATGAAATCACTTCATGAGTTGTAAAAGAGATCTCACTCCAACGCGAGTCTTCGAAATGAGCTGATGCTTTCCAAAGGAGAACAAAATCCGCACAGTCTCCGGAGCTTGTCCAAGTAGTCTGATTCTCATCTACACTTTTGCTCTTTCTCGTATTATCATATGCTAACGCAAGGGCTCCTGCTTTGGTATTTCTATCAAATGCCACGCTATACGTGACCACGCCATCGAGAATGCGCTCTGATGATCCAGCTTTGTTTGAATCCCAGTAAACACCCATGCCAGTGAACATCATCCGCCTCACAGCATTCATTGCATAGCTGAGTGTCATGCTTGAACCTGCATCAGAAGGTAATCTCGCAAAGAACCGGCACGTACGACTCAATGTGAAGGGCGGAGTTCGGCAACAGTGTCCGTTTGTTTAGCTGCCTAAATCGCTCGCAATCTTCGTCCCACACACTGCATTCTCACTCCGCACCTCACATCCCACACTTAAGCTCTACAATCGTCTCGCAATTCTCAATTCGCAACTCTTGCCATGAATAACGCAAACAGCCAAGTTGTTAGTACCGCTACCCCCACTCGAGCGTCGACCGACGATGCTCTCCGCAAGAGCGCCGGCGAGGACAAGGCTTGCAGCATCACACAGCGGACGCTACAATCTGCTGAGAATGCCGTCCAGACCACAATCCAAGCCTCTGTATCATCGTCTACCGAGGAGGCATCTGCAGACGAGGGCGCGATCGTGGCATTCATGTACGCTGTCGAGGACTTTGCAGTCACGACCTCTCGGGTCGCAAGCTCAGCCAGCTCCACTGCATCCAGGAACTCTGAGTGTTTCGTGAGCTCCGCCGTCTCTGTACTTTCGTCAAGATGCACCTCTACGATGTCCTCCACCAGCTCGGTTACTGTTGCAGAGAACCTGTCCATCCCTGATCCCATGCAACCCATCACCCGTCGATTCGTCGAGTCCCAAGTGCTCTACGATCTCGGCTATCCATTCACCGTTCCAGATGGGTACTATCGATCTATTGCCGCTCCGCAGATCACCATCTCCGCGCCTACGCTCTTGGTCCCCAGCCCCTTCGTAGTGGCTCACGTTGATATGGACAACATCCCCGCGACCTTGGCGTCAAGTTCGGGAACTAATCGGAGACGTCTGATATCCTCATTTAGTAGGTCGATACTTGCATTGAATGTTTGCAATGTAGATGTTCCGGCTGACATGCATCTAGCATCAGTGTTTAAGAAGTTCGACAAGGGAACAACTGCACGTACACGTGGTCCGACTTCCACTCCTCGTTCTCAGAGTTGCCACTTATTTTAGAGCACTCCTGAGATAGTGGTCTGCGTCGGACGGCGATGACAGAAGGTGTGTTATTCATAAATTTTTTCGTCTTGTAGCTCACATCCGCGTCTCAGTACATTCCAAAACCTCACACGCGAAGATTGTACTTGTCATTCATGTTGCTTGGAGCGATAGGTAACGAAGTGAGGGCCCTGTCAGCCCGGAAACTATGCTTGAACTCGCACCGCCATCGAGTCGCACACGTCGTTTACACTCTTCGGCGGCTCTTTCAGGATTGGCTGCGTCATCTGGGCAGATCAGAAACCGAGTTTTAGTCACACTCTATCCGTCCGCCGGCTCTGACGCTGCTGGTTCGTCTCACAACGCTTGTTTGGAGCATCGAACATTTATTGGATTCTCACCTGACGAAAGGTCAAGATTGGCTTTCTTGGGATAGTCCGTGGATATGACGAATGGAAACCATCAATATTCAGTAATGCATCAAAGTCCATCTTGAGGCGGAGTTGTGTCGACTGTCACAAGCAGATACACTGTGTATTGCTATGCTACGTTTAGTTCTGGAAGGCGTTAGCCAGGGCATGGTAAACGTACTTGCCTATCTGCTAGAGACGTGCGCTATCCTCAGTGCTGTTGCTGTCATATTTGTTTGCTGGCTGACACTTTCGGCTGTCGCAATGCGTTCAACAAGTGAGGCACTCCCTCGCACCTCTTCGGTTATGACTGCATGATACAACTCGTACTACCGCGAACATATTGTGAATTCTGGAGCTCTATGTCCCATTTTAAACATGAGATAACGCCAATTCTTGTCTTTGCAGGAAATGCGGAAACGCGACTGCCATCCGATGGGATGCGACGCAGTGAGACTGCGCTGCCAACGTCGCTTCTTTGACTGCCGATGCGAGGGGGCCACTACCCACTGAACGTATACGCCCTCCATGTCTATGGACCACAATCCCTAGGCACGCTGATTGTGTACAGGTCGCAATCTACCTATAATACAACGCCACCACACGAAAGAGCATTTGGCCAACATGGCATACTAATAATGAGGCGCGAGATCGGAGCGGAGAGCGGCGACGAGCGGAGGCTCACTTCCTAAAGGTGCAGGCCTGTTGTCGCTCAGAGCGACTCAGCCGTACCGCCACATTGTGTGGCGCTCGAAATTCTTGAGGCTCATTTTGAGCGTACATGCGACTATTATGCCGACATTGCGCATGGTTTGAACATCAAATGTTGACATGGGACTCGTGAACACGGCGGCGCGATATTTCCCCACCTGCCATAGTTGAGCTTTAATGGCTACTGTTTTGGGCAGCAGATACAAACGAGGGCGTGGATCAGTGCTGCAAGCTGGGTGGGAAAAGGCGCCTCGCTTGCCTTAGACGTGTGAAAACATCGTGGAAGCATCGATTGGCAAGTAACGTTCACACATAATGTTCGCGAAACTCAAATACGACAGTGTGGCTTGATCTGAACGCAAAGTTGCAGATGCTGGTAGCATTCCTCGTATGATGTGAGTGGTAATTGAATAACTTACTGAACACACGAAAAGATTGCTCTACGAGTAACTAGGTCATTAGTATCTGTGAACGTCGCAAAATCCCTTAGCTTGCACAATATCTATAGTGACTTTGTTCGTCCCTTTCTTGAAATCAACTTAATGCAGCGTACAAAGAGATTGGGATGGTTGCATGATGACGAAAACAAAATCCACGGTCTGGCTGATCATGATTGCAAGTAAATGCTGCAGCGCATAACATCACGACATCTGATACCGGCTTTGGAAACGCAAAGTCTATGCTCCTTTTACGCCGCTATTTGTTTGCTGAGCAGCTCGTTGGTATTTTCCAACATATTTCCATCGATCAATTATGCGAACTTCTTTGTGGTACGAATATTTGCCCCCAAATACATTTATTAGAAAGCTGCCGTTACTCCGAAAAGCGCTCGTATCACTGACTATGTTAAAAGAGAACTAGAAACAGGCAAGCCCATTATGCAGAGACTTGACTCAATTCCATAGCTTGACACTGTAGGCCCACGTATCCGCTTCCTATTCCATAGCAGATTTGAAAGGGCACTGAAGGTTTGGAGAGTGTTAAGAGCTATTTTGAAAGATTTGAATGATGTTACAAGAGGTGGAGAAGCAGCTGGAGGGACAAGAAGAGTATGATTGCTACTGCAATGGTTGTCCTAGACTTGCCACCTCAAGTAGCTCATGCAGACACACACATTCTACTACCATTGTTATATCCCCAGCTTGCTCACAAAGTGAACCTCCGCTTCATTTAATTTTAGGTTGATATCCCAAGTCTCCAATCTACTAGCAGTGGATCTCATGATGTGTGATCTGTTGCCAGCGTAGTACTTGGCAAGAATGTACAGTTTCGATTCACAGAAGAATCACAGATGTTCGTCTGAGAAGATCGAATATCCCTCTGATCGGTATCAAGGTACTAAACTCCATGGCCGTTGAACATGCGCGTGGGCATCACGGGAAATGCGGCATGGATCAACTCCGCGACTGCTGCGTACCCGGGCAGCATATGATTTGAACCTGACCGACGACCGCCAGGGCACCATCCGTCCTGATGGGATGATTGATAGCGCAACATTGAGAGTGAAAAAATACAATAAGTAGCTATGAATATGGTCCCACTTATTGGCTTCCCGTACGACAAGCGATGATGCGCGACATCCAAAACATGAGCTTCAATCCACAGTCTCGAGGCTGTGATGCGGTCGATGACGTGACTATAATTAGTATGGCACGAACCTATCCGCTTGCACTTTCACATGTAGTCCCTCCCTCCAACAGCGGTGAGAGTGAAAAGCGTGTGAGTGGCTTGGCAAACCAACGCGAAGTACTTACTGCCACGCGAGCTCACTTTAACACTACCATACCACAACAACGACAATTCAACCAAGTCAGTACATCTCACCTACCGCTAACACCTTCTTCACTTCAAGTCTCGCATACCATCTGACCATCTCCAGGGCAACCAGCCTACCCCACTCACCTCGACACGGCACAGCTTTGCACTCATCAGAACCTGACGCGCGAATATGGCAGACCACTTGATCTTCCACAGCGACGAGCTGGAAACTGTAGCCCGTAATGAGTCAGACCTCACCATTCGTGAGTGCCTTTGCTTCAATGTCTACCCATGGCTCTGCTGACTGCACACAGGCATTGCACCAACGCAAGAAAGTGACAAATCTGAAATGAACAGCACCAGAACGGTCGCTGGTGATGCCACCTCATCCACGGAGCCCGGAGAGCCGGTACCACAGCATGGGTCGCATGATGTCGAAGATACCAAGAGCGCCGGCGACGAAGTCGGCAACCGGACCAGAGGCAAGACTGGCAGCAAGACCGGCGGCGAGATGGACAAAAATACCGACGGAGAGATCGGCAGCAATCTGGACGGTGGTGCCGACAGCGACACCGATAGCGAGATCTGCTTCGACAGCGGCTGCAACGTTGACAGCGATACCGACGATGAGACCAACAAGAAGCCAATTGGCGGCATGACCAGCAAAGACACTAATAAGAACACTATCAAGAAAGAGAATGGTATGCACAGCTCTCGGCCCCATCCTTCACACTTCTAATCAACCTCTTTGTAGCTGGACCGACGTCCTGCCTCTGTGGCCGACCCTTTCCTCGAGCTCTTCTTCTGGCTGCTGGATATGAGCTTGATGAGCCTCTCGAGGAAGACTGTCGCTACCGAATCCCTACCGTGGTCCGTAAGCAGCTGTGGCCAAGCGGTGGTTAGAAGACTTCCCTTGTGTCGAGCGGCCTAGATGTGATTTTTCTGCGAGGCCAGGGATTCTCAGCTATCGAAGGATAGATCCGAAGCGCATAAAGCGCCCGAAGGTCTAACTCGTCCCGATAAGCCTTGTCCTTCCGAGAAGAATCATGCCAAGGTTGATAGCTGATGTGTCTGAATCACTTCTTGTCTCTGTTCATGCGGATGAATGGCGCTGGACATTGAGCTATCTCGATCAGCACTTATTTGAAATTTGAACTCTCCATCTCGTTCGAATAACATGGAGCGAAGGCCAGCGATGACGTCAATCGGGTCCATCTCATGCAAAATGGACAATGGAGGAGTTCGCAGTTCCAAAGGTGCTTTTCGTATCATTCCACTCAATCTCACAACACACAATTCAGATTTTACTTCAATGCAACACATTGCTATATGTGGCAAACGTAGATGCACGATCACATACATGGATTTCGTGTTTCAATCTTTTTCACATCTGCTGGACATAACTCTACTCTTACATTGACAGAGAAATACAAACACAAATCGTGTGGCCATATTAATTCATTGTCGGCACTTGCTTGATCCATGTTGTCATCAGGGAGCATTTTGCATTGACTACTCGAGATGCGTTGTAGTGATCGTTGTTTGCCTTCTCCTCGCTCGTTTAATCGTCCCAAAGGAAGAGTGTCTTCGAATTTTGATTGTCAGGCTTCAGGTGGGCGAAGACCGTCATGGTGAGGAGCGAGGAACGTTACTCGAGCAAAGCACGTGGCGTGAAGAGGATACGGCAGTACGGTTCAACGAATGATCGCAAGGCGGTAGCAGGCTTCCAGGGAAATCAGTAGCACTTCTAATCTTGCAAAAATCTTTTTCGTGATGCAATCCAAAGAGTATGATGGATCTGGTCACTATCGGTACCTATCTAGGTAGAGATGAGTTGATTCGAGAGCCATATCCAGTAGGCGACAACCAGACATTGAGAGAGACATAGCTATTGAAAATGAAAAACAGGAATTCAGGTAAAACACTGAGTCTGATGGCTCACGTTTCGATCTGTGACATCGGGATATCCAGGATCTGTTACACAAGAATGACTTCGAGAAGTCGCGACGACCGCGGAAGTCAAGCCGTGCGACTTGTGACCGCGAGGTTTAAGGAGAACTTGTATAGGTTGAAAGTATAGTGAGATGAAGCTTAGCAATCAGTCTTTAGATACGGAAGCGCCAAACCGTCGAGGACAAAGGAAATGAGCGCTGGCCTTCTTTAGTATGGAGCTCGGACCTTGCGCCGTGCACCTTGATCTGGGTTTTCCTACGTTCCGTGCCATCTTCACATCCAGAACCTATAACATGGATTCTACGGACCCATCCTTCGTTACCTTTCTTTGTTAAGACACAAGGTGCTTGTCTCGGAACTGTCCAGGCTCGCCACAGCTGTACGGCACATTTCACAGCTCGTATCGCGCAGATGAAATCACGAAGGCTTTGTTCTCATTGGATCCCAATGAAAAGTCATAGTTCAGGAAGCGTGTCTATGACGACGATGAGGAGGGAGCTGTTGGGCATAGCCAATTGTCGCATTATCTCCGATAATAGAGCCGCAATCAACGATATGGCAGATTGAGGTGGATCCACTGTCCTGCCAAAAGCAAGCATGCGAGCGAGCGATTGTGATTTCCAATGCGTAGTATTCACCCCGAAATCGACTCCCGAAGAGCAACGAGAGGCGAAGTCACGCCCGTGGTGAACTTCGTGCGGTGCAGTTAGGTTAGTAGGTTTGCTTAGCCTACTGGGATTGAAAGATGCTGCGCCAAGGCGAGCTAGCTTTGACGGTGGTAATTACCGCATGAAATGGCAGGGGGGTAGGAGAGGAAACCAGATAGAAAGGAAGGGAGATAGGGAGGGAGAATAACAAAAGGGATGGAGAGATGACTCTACCACACTGATAGACCTTTAGGGCTGGGCTATCTATGTGCCATTATTTCCATGAAAGATAGTGAGATTGAATGTTCCCGGTTGAACTGCGTTGTTCCTGTTTGTAGTGGATCTTCTCGACTAGCACCACCGGCCTACATCTGGGTATTATGCAGCTTCTGTCTACATTTACGCACCACACCTTCATGCCCATCCCGTGCCTGTATTGTGACACTCCTTCGCCGAATAACTAGGAAATATTTGAAGCTGGGAAAAGTCTCTGCCCCATTTTGATTCCCCACCTTCTCTTTGTCTTGGTGTGCTTATCGTCCTTATATCCTGACGAAAATACTCCAGTTGATTCGTCTCTGTCCCATGCGCCTGTATTCAATTACGCCACTGTCACTACCAAAGATAGAGCAACGTTTATACTCGGTTTCGCTGGGAAACCAGACCGGTTCGTTGGACTATCGAGACCCGCTAGCTGGGTAATCACGCGAGGCTGGCGCTGCTCGACCTGCGCCGTCATCCGTCCTGCGATATTCTGCTCGGCTTGACAGCGCAGAGACAGCGAGCGTCAGGTAAAGCATAGGCCGTCTCCGTCGCAGGTTAGGTTCTGCACGTTGGATCGCTACAGGCGGGCGATAAAGACGCGTCTCTGACATTTGCAACAGATACCTGACTCTGAGCGAGCGCACGGTAGCAACTGTACGCGGGAGATCTCTACCACGAGAGAGCGCAATTGGGCCACCACACCCGAGTCACGCGCCTGCAGTTCCAAAACTTGCTTAGCTTGGGACGGAATGCTGGAGAAAATATTCGTCTTGCGGCTGTAAAAATCTCTAAGTGCACTCATTATCCAAAAAACATGCGTTACCTCCCTAATTTTCACTGTGAGAAAATTTCAGAAATTCTCGGATTGGCCCTATACATCTTCTGCTGCATCAATAGAAGTGCTAGGTCTTACTTCTTTTACGCTCTGAATATCATAATGGATAACGCCGGTGTAACAAGTCTTGTCGTTGTTGAGTTTCCAAATGGACAAAAGATGCGGAACAAACTACTTTACGAGCGATTTTGCTGTGTATTATGATACTTCTGGAGAGAACTACTCATTTGGTTTCATAGCGGCAAAACATCACATTGCAAGTTCCAGTAGCAGGATATACTCAGCGTCTATTGATTACAGATTTGAGGAGGTCTAGTGTGTAGTAAGGTCTGCAGGAGATGTTAAACCAGAAAGTTGAAGGACAAGTCACGACCTCAGAGGATACGAGATGACAGCAGGCAAGGAGATCGAAATACTGTGTCAGCAGGACAGTCCCACGTGCACAATATCAGCCCCGTTCATCATTCAAATTCTCAGCCTCTTCCGGTTGGACGATACCAGCGCTCTTGAACCTGCAGATAACCCATGTTCTCCGTTAGCTCTTTTACCTCATCGTTCTGAGGTTGGTGGGTGGCTTGTAGCCTTGAAGGCGCAGGAGCGGAGGCAAAAGGATGTACCTGAACATGCTGAGAACGGGCACGCCAACCTTGCGTGCTGGGAGAAGGATCAGGCCCACCCGCGTGGTCGATAGGATTCTGCTTGAAAGCAGGGAGCGCAACATTCACTACGGCCACAAGCGTGATACAGGAAAGAGTCATCCAGAAGACAGCGATGTGGCCACTCATAAAGAATATCGCCAATGATGTGTCGTAGGCAACTACTGTCTTTCACTTTACACCTAGAATGTGGCCATCTGTCAGCGTTAAGCCAGCAACAACGTAGATAAGCATGTAGAGACCAAATTCGTTGAAGCCTGGCACAGCAAGAAACCTAGCAAGATCGCGAACACCACGATTTGCCGAGACTACAAGCACTGTTGTGCGATGAAACGGTCGGGGTGGCGCCCAGTACTTGCTACAGAGTACCGTGAGGGCCACGTTGACATGGCATATCAAGAAGACAGTCATGTGTTTGGATAGAAGCGGAATAGTCGCGATAGCCTCGACCTTCGGCACCCAGAAGAGGACGATGAATATGTACCAGCACCGTGCGGCGTAGTTTCTGAGTTCCTTGACGAATACTAGAAGCCATCGAGGAACAATTATATGCACCACCGGGACGGGGGGCATTGTTGCCTGGGTGTTGATCATGTGCGGGGGGTCGTTGCGCTGTCCGATTCGCTCCAGAGATATAGTGGAGATAGGAGATTCGGCCATGGTCGTGGGTAATTTCAACCGATCTCAGTTTCTGTCAGGCTTTGTGTTACTCACCAGTCGAGTGGGCAGGCTTGGTTTGAAAAGTTGTGCGGTATAGCAGATGCCGTTGAAGGTAATTATAGCTACGGGGGCTGAGGCGAAAAAGATCTGTGCGACCGTATTAGTGCACAGTATTTCACACATAGCAAAGTCACAACTAAGTCTTCTTTAACAGCTGTTATCTACCAAGTAATGTACATATTGTGCATTATGTTGCGTTGTTCGACTAGATGGATTTCCATGGTTTCAATGCAGTTGTTTGCAATATACGGCTGATTGTACGTACATAGGCCACTGGTAGGGTAGTACTCAACACATGCTTTCTGTGGCCATCAAATTCACACCTCGTAGTCTCCGCACCACTCCCCGTTCTGGCGCCTGCCATGCCACAGCTGGTGTGAGAAGGCCTAGTTGGATTGACTCCAGACTAGTAGCACTACTGTGCAATACAACACAACGCAAGATGATCATAGTACCTTAATAAACACAGATCTTGAAATGACTGCGCACAGTAGGTTCAACGAGACGTCGCGTCAATGTGAGATCATGGCGCGCAACCATCGCTACAGTCACTCATCGAACTTATTGCTTCATAGTAGAGCTATAAAAGAGATCCTCGTGCGATATATGCGCAAAATTATTAATGCCAAGTGTTGTGAGAATCAAGTGAGCGGGGAGTGATATTTGCAGATGGAGAGCATAGATTACTAACGAAGAGACGATTCACCGAGGCGGTGGCGAAATTCAATCAGTACAGGATGATTTTGGAAATCAAAGTACTCGTGTTCAGGAGTCGGTCCTAAATCTCCCACCCTGCATTTGTCCGTATCTGCATCTACCACCGAAGGCAGCTCTGGAATCATTCAACTCGAATTAAATCAACTCCCGTGCGATTCTGAAACATTCAGTCTCATTCCTACGCGAAAAAGGATTAATAGAATGCTACGAGAAACATTAACATATAATTGTACTCATTGAATATTGATGTGTCTACAGCGTTAGATTCAATGGCAAGGCTAATATCTGAGCTAGAATAATAAAAATGGGAGTCTCCATCTTGACAGGCTTACGAATAGTGCAGTATATTACTGCGCAGACCCGAGAGTCAGGAGCGTCATGCCTGCATGAGAATGAAAGTTAGTCGGTTCTAGTCCATAATAAGGAGAGAATAGAGATTTGGGGCAGCAGCGGCACAACAAGTCTCAACGACGGTTTTGGGGTGCTTAACGAAGGAGCGGTGTTGTTGATAGTTCCTTCACTTTGGTTGCACTCCCAATCTTGCAAAAGGCCAAGTAGATATCAGTGATGCATTGATTTAATCGGTTGCAAGGTTATTGCATCAACGTTTTACACCAAGATCAGTGCATGCTTTTGAACTGAGACATAGCCCTAGACTGGTGCATTACCTTGCAGTGGCGCTCGGCCATTTGCAGCCACCGGTCTAATCGTACGGACGAGGAACGAGACCACATAAAAAAATGGCCAGCCTACAATCGCACAGACGGTGCCTTCCACAATGATAGCCATGGTAACCCACCACCACTCCATGTCTTGGAACGTAAGGTCTTCGATAGTTCGATAAAGCTCAAGCAGACAATGCGCAACCCAAAGGTTTAAACGGATCTCGTACTCAAGGAGTCGGAGGGTGAGATAGATCAGGGTCGAGCTCAAGTTGATGAAGCCAGTGATGTGGTGGCTCAGAATACCGAACAAGTCGAGGCCTGACAGATAGATGCACGCAGGGAGAGCAAAGGTCGCAAGTGAAGTTAGTATCCAGCGCGTAGTATAGGCGCTCTGAAGCTTAAGAACCTCCGCTGAAACTGTCGTCGAAATAGAATTAGCTAGGTTGATAAGAGGTACTACGACGATCGGTGCCATAAGAATACACCACATTTGATACCTTCTCTGATGAAAGTCAAAGATGTAAAGTGAATAGCAACGAACTAGACAGGCAATGTAGAGTACTTCCATGAGAATTAGTACGGGTAGTCGTCCGACTTTCACGGCCGCCAGATTCAGGGGCTGCATCAAGGTAAGCCGGTATCGACCAAAGCAACGCCTGAAATAGATCAGCACCACAACAGCCAATTTGTACAGTGAGAACAAGATCGACATAGGAAATAACCAGGCGCACAGCTTTTCCACAAGAGCGCCGCAACGCACAAAATACAAGATCTTGAGGAAGACAGATCCGTGGTGAGGCGCGGAAAAAAAATCATCTAGGGCCGAGTTGATGAATGGAGAGCCGATGGAAGAGTTGTAGATATATGTGCCGAAGCAATACCAGAGAAGTACAAACACAAAGAGTACCACCAATTCTTCAACTTTCATGATGGAAGCTGCCTTTGTAAAATGAGCCTGATCGCAAGCAGCCATCCATACATGAACGATATGTTCCAAGGTAGTTGACCATGCATGAGCAACATGACCCCGACCAGTCCTGAACCCAAGAATAACAAGTCTCCAGACTCGAATGAAAGGGTTGCATACAGTGTTGAAGATTGTCGTGATACAGTTGGCAGTGATGTTCTTGAATGCCAAACCGTGACCCCTAAGGTACGCTGAGCAGATGCGACACCAGGCCCAAGCCGCGAGAACCAGATCGAAGACCAATACTATCGGAAGAATGAGAAAGAGATCAACCAAAAGGTGGCCGGCTCTACGAGGTCTTCCAAAGCGGCCATGCAGGCGTTCGTTGACCATGTCGGTGAGGGTGGCGTAGAATCGTTTCATGATGTCTTTCGTTGTGTATATATCTAGATCGGTATGTTGGTCTGCTGATATGTTCATGTAATCATGTATCAAAGTGATAACGATGCTTAGGCTTGTGTAGATTTTGAGTCCTTACTACAGGCTTCAGACAGACTTATATGGGATCCAGGCGACAATTTTGCAAGCTGCTGTTCTATCGCGTGATAACAATAACGGTTGTCTCCAATAGAGCTGAAAGGAACAAAAAGTGATAATATTAGAAACAAGGGGCTTTTCTATTAGAGTAAAACCGATTCAAGGGCTTAACAAGGCGCGTTAAAAGTATCGCAACGAACAAAGAAAGACTCGCGGAGACCTACCGAATGCATTGACGCTATTGGCCAAGAACGTCGACGCTGTTGAAGGCATAAAGGAACATTTCTCGTCTTTGTTCTCAACCCCTGCTACGTCTTAGAGAAAGATGAAAGAAGATTCGAAGACATGATGTGGAGTGCGTTGCCCTCCAGGCAGCAACATTCACGCCCATAGTAGTGCAAGACTTCTTATTCGTATATATCACTTAGCAGCACCGACACGCGTAGTGCGCACTAAGGTTAGTGACGCGAATTTCTGCGTCGCAGTCTCCATGGTGTCATATAGATCGCTGTCGTCGTCGCTATTCCGTGCCTTGTCGTTCGGTGGTGCCACTCCCGACATTAGCGGTCGCACCTCAAGAGTTATATAGCGTGTTATCTACGACGTCGCGCCGGTGTGCTGTTAATAGAAAGCTCTCAACCATCCCTCCCTCACTCAATTCACATTCGCACAGACTGCACTTATCCAATCTGCGCTAACTCAGCCTGCGCCCGCCCATTTTCCGCTCGTCATCGTCCGGCCTGCTCCAAACCAATATATCATCATCCGACCGCACTGATCCCACCGATCAATTCAGCGCCCTACAATCATAGAATGCACCAACTGCCGCTGCCGCCGCACTTCTGCGATTGCACTATGTGAGAGTTAGGTAATTTGGAACCCGATAGGTTGTGTAAGTCTCTTCGCTTCTTGTATCGGTGCTTGTAAAAACATGTAGACCCCCACAACCATGGAACAGAGATGTACCTATAGGTAGTAAAGGCCCCTGACTGGCTATAGAAGTCTAGTTGGACGTCCTGCAGGGCAACAACGTGGAAATTGACTAATAATAGGATAATCTGGTACTTGCTACCATAGTACGTACCTACATCGCGTAATCTGTTCTATAGTTATAGGGGTCTGCACAAATCACCAACGATTATAGAAACACGAGATATGAGGGTAATATCGGGGATGCATAACCCGTCACCAGCAGTTGGAAGAAGAAGTAGCACTTGGTCTGAAGACTTCGATCTTTTTGGTCTTGCCTGTGATTTGCTGCCCATGTAGTTGATCGAGGATCTTGAGTACCTTATTTGTGTTTTGCCGGCAATGATCATATACGGGTACCTGTGCGCACAATGAACTGAATTGCCTTATGTAGGCGCCGAACATGAGCAAAATGCTACTGCTGTTAGGATGAACAGCCATTGTACAAGCACATGATCGAGCTAGTGAACCCGGGTGATGTGCGGAGAAGTCTCGGGATATCCTCGGACAACCAAGAGAGGATGCCACGAGCTCGGCCATGGACATGGCGCCCATGACAACGACGATGAGCGAGCCAATGACTGAAAGAAAACGTGCATCCACGCCAACCATTCGCATTGCGAGCACACTTCAGTGCCCGTCCTCGCCTCTACAACTGTAGCCAAACCCGGTACCCCCTACACAGCGCCAGTGCGCTCAGATGTACGCCGGCGACCGATGGCCTTCTGTGCTTCTTATAGACGCGCATCGCATGCGCCAAGCTCTCTACTATCAGCACCGGCTCATAATACAGCCCGCCGCGCCTCAGCAACCACGTACGCCCTTGATCGCGCGAGCGTACTGCGTCTGCATGTTCGTCAGCCAAGGCGCCGTCGTCGCTCACATCCATTACCCAGAATGGGATAACAGCATGTCTCCAAATACCTTGTCCTCTTCTTTCGGTGTCTCTACCTGACTACTCCCTCTCGAAGTTATGCATCTCCCACCAGCCAATGTCAATGCCTTAAGTAACAAATGCTGGAAGACGTTATTGTTAGGTCAGAAGATAGACAAAATTATGGTCCACAGCGGAAGCTTTCAACAACAAGAACCCAGTGTCATGGCTTCTATATGCTCCACACTACTGGACCATCATCTCTTTTCTCGTTTCTCAATGTAGTCCCAGTCTTGTTGTTAGCCTCGCGTTCGGAGAGTCCCGAGCTGCCGGTGAACAATACTAAGTCTGACCGATCTTTGTATCCTCCAAAACCTGTTGTACAATCACCAGCTTCTCGAGGCGGTCAAAGATGTAGGAGAAACATGGACACCGCTGTCCAGGATCTCAACGCTCATAATTCTGCCTATCCGAACTTTGGGCAGGGTCATGCCGCTAAGTCATTGCAAAGTACTAGACACTTGCCCTCTAACACTCTTACCTCAGCAGTATCCTTCAACATTGTAAAAGATGACACAAGGGTCGGCAATACCAATCGTTACGGCTGCAGGAATCTAATACTTACAAATTTAGCACAGAGATTCAACAGCATGTCGGTACCTCATGTAAACAGAAGCCCTCAAACAGGTACCCTCAACACATGCATCCCTAACATTTCGCTGCGTCGAGTACCTGCAAACTATTGTCTCGAAGCCTCCGCAGTCTTGCAAATGTAGCTGCGTGAGTAGAACAGTAAGAAGCTATTCCTACGCAATCGAAATCTGCAAATGTTGGATCGTGCCTGAGTTGCTCGACTCGGCATAGTCAGGGTGCATGCTTAGACAGTGATGTTGCTCGGTCGTTCTCATCGTGACTGAAGCACTAGAGCGTCGATACACTCAAGCATCGTAATCCAGTCCTAGATTGTCTGCAACTAGCACTGAAATAATAGTCGAGTATTAGCGGAACGCGAGGTGACACAGCCTTCACAGTGGCAATGACGAACGCTCACCATGGCACACATACCAGACGGCGCGATGCAGGATCCACCTGTCACAAATATTCAAGGAGCAGCTAGCCTAGCTCGAGTCCTTTTGCAAGAGCGTGAAAGCGGCGGCGCGGTACCCGCAGGCCGCGCCGCCGCTTTCACCTCTCTCTGCCCGCACACGCTCTGACTCCGCCTGGCAGCTTGCACTCATCGCCACCATTCGTCGGCAACAACAACTCTCATCTTCCTCTACACGCCTCCCAGAGCGGTCTGTCTATTTAAGTCAAAAAAAGCGACGTTATTTCATCAAATCCAGGCACTTGAAATACTGCCCTGGGGGTCCGAAGCACGGCATTGGCGCTGGTTCGAATCTGGATAAAACCGCTCGTTATGGTTTTCGGCAGCTGGTTCAGAATCGAGATTAAAGGTAGGTAATAGTCTCGGAGGCCGCTGTTCTTTTTGCACTTCTGTTTTCGTCTTGCGACGGCGTGGCTACGGGCCATTCAGCCGTGCGAGACTTGCTATGATACCATACTTGATACTTGAGTTGTCCTGCGCATGAGTTGTCAATCTGAGTGCATTGTATGGTTTGTTATTCATAAGCCGCGACGGCGATCCTGCGTGATGCTGTTCCTACACCACCCCGAGATCCTATGCACGCAAAGCACTAAGGATAGCTCTATCATGCAGAGAGTAGATGGTAGGCTGGGCCTGTCAAGTCACTTTGTTTCATTGATTTTCCAATAGATAAGCGCGAGCGCTACGTCTAGATACTGCTGTGGTAGAAGGAAAATGGGTACAATATATATCAAAGCCAACTAAAGAGCTGCAAGAATATCACCAATACGTACATAAAGCTGCCTGTAAGCCAACACGGTCAAAGTCCCGTCAGCATCGTCATCTCAGAGTACGCAGCCAATCTCACGCACCAGTCGTTGGTCGACAATAACGGCAGATCGCCGTCGCCAAATCAGCCTATGCAAACATGCATCCATGAAGCAGTACACAAAGGGTCTCCCCAAGGCTGACCATCCGGACGACACGCGACGTCTGAGAGATACTTTTGCGCCTGACATAAAGTGCGCTCAATTGCATAATCTGCAGTCCACATAGCGATCCAATGCCGTGTCCACAGACACCACCGCGGGCATGGGTCGCAAGTGTGTGTCTGCGGTTCGCAGGATGACGAGAGGCGCGTAGAAGTTTGGGAAATGTGTAAGAGATTGAGGTTTGGAGAGATATACCGCGCGGATAGCAAGCTCGTTAGCCCTTATATGCGTAGAGCGCGAAGAAAGATGCTTGGGAAACGTATGGGTCGGTCGAGTAGCCTGGCAAGCTGGGGCATGTTTGCTTCGTGCGACGGGACTGGCGAGGCTGTCGCTGCGCTGACCGGAAGTGGTGGCTGCAGCACAGCGTCCAGGGCTGACGTATCGCTGCGCTCATCTGCTGTGGCACACTGTCTGCAGCTGTTATATTCAACTGCCGTGACACCGCGCCCAGACTCACCTACCACAGCCTGAGATCTGTGCCTGACATGACGCTGGTGTACCACGACCTGTGGCATCTTTTGCTTTCGGACAATGAGGTAATGAAATCGAATTTAGCAGCGCCATAACTGCTGTTATATTGATATTGTGTGTGCGTGGGCGCAGGATCATGTGGGAGGTCGAGACTGGGTGGTGTGGCTTCTGGTGTGCTAAAGTGGTAGCTGCTTCGCAAACGCGCGCTTAAGGTTTTCGGGCTGTAGATAGGGGCGTGCCGCGGAGATTGTGTGTAAGGGGGTACGAGAGAGATGTTAGAGCGCTTGCATGTGGTGAAGAGGGACAGAATGGAACCCAAAGATCGCGTGATGTATCATGCGATTTGGAATACCATCTACCTAGGTATGTAGATAGTCTTCCACTATCGGCATATCGACGTAATTTCTGCTTAGTAGTGTGCGCATTGGGTGAAGAGGTAAGTTCAGGCATGCGCAGCTTGAGCTACCGGCCTGGTACCTCTGATGCTGCATGGCGGTCGAGATCTCACGTGTGGCTGAGGCCGTGGCTGCGTTTGCTCGACGTGATGGCGCGCTGTAATGCTAAGTTGGAACGCGAGCCGGGCCGTGAACCGAGACGCGAGCCGAGCCGTTCACGCTGGACTGTCGCTCGACAGCCTTGCCTTGCGCACTGGTTTGAGCTTCAGGTTGCAGCCCAGGGCGCACCACGACTGGTCCCTTGTCTCTAACCTACTACAACATCGAACACTCTTCGAACTCTTGCTTGCTGTAGCACAATGGCGTGTGAGTATCAGTATATCTTAGATTTACCATAAAGCTTCTTCTGCATAGGGCCTTGCTAACAGAAACACTAAGACGCCCCTAGCGCCCCACTTTCCACATCAGCCCCACCACGCATCCAAGATTGGGCAAGAGACGTGGCTGCAATGCGGCCAGGCTCCGGTGACGCCGCAGCTGAGTGGCCAAGCCGGGCTGCGTGGGCTGCGCGGGCTGCGGCTCTGGCTGTGGCTGTCAGCGGACGCAGGAATATGAGGTACGCGGGTGGAGCACCGAGCAGGCCGGGGCACAGTCCTGCGGGCGAAGGCTGCGGAAGACGCGGCGGTGGAAGCGAGGCGGCGGTCAGCATGCTATGCTGCCTCGTCAGCGCGGTTGCGAGGGCGTGGATATGTTCTGCGTGGCAGGTAGAGCCCTTTATCAGCTGCGAGAAGTGATAAGTGTAGTTGATGCGGTGGACGAGTTTTGTGTGGTGATAGTTCGCCTGGTTGTTATAAAGCAGAGATGCCAGACTCTAGTGGCAGATATGACGGATGTAGCGAAGCGTTATCCAATAGTGCGACAGGGCGTCTTTGTCCACATTTCACTTTTCGCGTACTGCGAGTCTGGCGGTGTGAATGACAGCAAAACCCGCGATTTGTAAGGCGCTCGAAGAAAGAAAGGATGTTTGATGGCGGAAGGAGAAGTTGCGCTGGTTAACGACCCCAGTTAAAGAGAAGAAAGACACGCACTGTGTTTTCGTGTTACAGGCTTCATCTCCTGATATTGGTTTGATCTTTGCACAAAATACATCCGTTTTGCACCTACCACTCACAGATGCGTGTCGATTCTACTTCTTCAACACGTCCATGGCCGTGGGCGTATTACTGCTTCAGTGAGCCATATCAACATTCCAGCTATGTACCTGCAGCTTCGAAGGAGAGGGTGTCCGCAAGTCAAAGAGATTCACTATCGATACTAGGTAGTGAGCTTCTACTGGATACACTGAAACCATACTTCATGTAATGCTGACGTCCTACCCGCGCAACGATGTCCTGTCTCTTCACCAAAGATTTGATCTAGACACAGACACCAATCAGCGAATCATCTTCAAGAGGTCCCAAAAATCACCGTGAGAGCGCAATGTGCAGAACATGCGACCAGAGAACAAGCTGCAGGTGCTACAACACTAAGTTCAAATTCGAATACAAATGCACATCAATTCCTTTCAAGTCCTCGTGGCTGTCTTCGGCTTGACTGATTCGTGCGTTAGCCTTAATCTGCTTGCCCTCGTATCATGTGCACTGTGAATTTGCACTATGTAACTTTTGGCCCCGCCCATTGACACTTGCTTAATCGTAGCGCTCATGCTCTTTCCCTCGTACCTAGGCGTCCTAGATGACTCTAGCCAGAAATGCCGTATGCGTCTGAGATGATAGTTCCTTTAGTAGTCCGGCCACCGTGAGGAACTTTAGTAGCCATAAATCATCTAGGTACGAGGGAAAGAGCTTGAGCCTGCTTGGAGCACTAGACCAAGTGGCACTTGTGAGCGCGTTTCGGATTACGTGCAATCTGCCTAAAGTTGGCGCAGGTTTATCAATGCGACGTGGTTGATCAACTTTGCAGAAGCTTTTTGCAACATCATAGCTATTTCAGAGGCGATAAACCCTTGTCGCCGGGACGCATCTAGGTAGACACTCAGCTGTTTAACTCATCGTTGACGCGCATGGACAGGATTTTCGTCTATACTTCAAACGGCTGGCCGGCAATGTACCCTATCTAAAGCGACTGGGCCATGTCGCGAGGCCAGATGATAAGCGTTCCATTGGTCCATTTGAATGTCAGGCAACCAAGCAAGGAGTTTCGTGGAGATGACTTCGGGATGTTGCGAAATTTCCGGCACTAACGGCACATTTCTGATTGCTGATTGGTGGGGTACGAGACACAGCGGCTCAGTGCTCTTGGCGATGTACACACATACATGTGTGGTCTGCCCCGTCGTAATCCGTGGCTTACCTCGAATACAAAAGTTATGACGGCTCCACAGTCTATGGCGGCCCCTCCAGGCTACGGTTTGCACGATCAAGAACCGTCGAGGCGGAGATGGTGGTTGAGGAAACGAGTCTGGGTCTCAACACTCGTCTTAATATCGCTGGCCATCATCGGCATAATTGTTGGCGCTGTTTATGGAGTGAGGAACTCAAGGTCTGGGTATGTGACTTCTCTCCGAGCGCCTGGTATGCGTGATCTAATTTTACCCTAAGAGATGTCCAGAGCGATCGCGACAGACTGTACGCCGCTCAAGGTGGGACGTCGGCGCTCCAATCTAGCCAAGCGACCTATGAAGCAACTACAATATCTCAATCGGCTACTCAACATTCCGACACGCTCATGATCGCCCCTACATCTACTAGTCCTACCGATAGCACGACCTCAAGTTCATCTTCCACCTCAGAGTCGTCATCGCCTTCGCTGCCTCTTTTGCGAGGGCCAGGTTTTGTTCCAAAAGATCTTAGTGCCACTGTTGGAGGTCCGGCACCAATCTACTGGGATCTGCGCGCCCAAGGCCAGCTGTTTAGAAAGGAAGGTGACGGGTCCTGGGAAGCATATCCTGATCACCAATTCCTTGTGGCACCCATTGCTGTCAGAACAGGCGATGATACGCAAACAGCAGTCTCAGTTAACGCCGTGAATGGAAGGATACTTTACTCGCATTTCCGTGACGGGGCATGGGGCGACTGGCAGGAGCTCGAGTTTGCCGCACAATTTAGTCGCCGTCCAGCAGTCATTTCGAGATCGCAGGGCAAAGTCGATATCTTCAGTGCCGATAACAATGCATACCTCTGGGTCGTCTCCTACGACGGCTCGTCATGGAGTGAGTGGACCGAGCTCGGCGATGGCACCAATGGTGATGTCGCGGCAACAAGCTGGGGCGAGGACAGGATCGACGTGTTCGCCAAGTATGGGGATACCACCAACGCTCCTGTGCAGCACAAGTACTGGTCTGCTGATGCGGGCTGGGCAGGAGAGTGGGAAGATCTGGGCATGCCTTTTAGGAGAGGCTGGGACTCGTCTCCCCAACAAACCGAGACAGGTCGTTACTCGTCTCCACTGGCAACTTCATGGTGCGACACAACCGGCGAGTGCAAGATCGATGTTGTTCTCAACGCGGGTACCACAAGCCATAGACTTTTCCAAAATGGCGTCTGGAACGACTGGTACAGTGGTACATTGGGTGCCAGCCACGAGGGTGCTGAATTTCCGGATACTCAAAGCATCATCAGAGGCGACGGGCTCGACGGTCGCCCTTTTGCGCATCTCATCTCACGCGGTACTGATACCTGTATCCACCACATCGCACACAACGGCACCGAGTGGACTCCATGGACGTACTTGTGGTGTGAGGATCGGGGTGGTTCGGACTACCCGAACGAGTTCTTGCCTACGTTTTTGGCAAGTACGGATGGCGCGAACATTGAGGTATTCGCACGAGACTTGAAGGGGAATCTGCTCAAGTACGGATTTCATGGCACGCCTGCTACGTGGGTGTATCTTGAAGGCAATGACAAGTGGGAAAACCTTGGGCAGCCATAGGGACAGTCACGCTGAAGCAGCTGAGAAGCACCTAGCGCACTCGCCTGCCCGAAATCAGGAGTCGGCACAATCCCTACATCCGGCAGGAGATGAGGTGATGTGACAGTGACTCATCATGTAAGCTGCAGTAAGGGAGAACACATTAATGTCAATACAAGACCCCGGATACCCTATATCTCGACAGATCGATACGGCACACCGATCTGCAGTATAGCAAGGTCGATGTCCCACCATATGTCCTACGTAGTGCGTCACACATTAGGTCGACTAAACTGACATTAAATCTACTATTATATGAGCAAGACGACGCACATCGGCACAATATTTGAGCCACGGTATGAAATACATGGCGTTATTTAAATTACCCGCTCATCCTCGATTACATCCAAGGTCACTCAAACGTGAATATCAAAGATGCAACTCGACAGCTTCTGTCAGATAGCGACTCTGACAGCGATGTCGAATAAGAGGATATCACTCATATACTAGAAATAAGCTGTAGAGACAACAGTGGTTGTCAAAGCGACTTTGGCAGCCAGGCTTCTTGATAACATGCAACGATCATAGAAGCCTCCTGAAAACGTTTTCAATCTCATTCCGCGTATCTAGACCCAGCGAGAACCTTTGATTTTGATAGGCCATAGACCGTGACCACATGTCATAGCTTGAGATTGGAAGTTTCCTTGCTCTGGACTTTGTAACAAGTTGCCATGCTGGGTAGTAGAGCCGATAAAACAAGAACACAAGGCCTCGTGTGAGGGAAAATCGGCAGATGTATATGCTGAGGACTATAACGGCAAAGGGAGGGCTTTAGAGATGTACGATGTGGACGAGCTAATTGATGCGTACTTGGAGTTCGTTCAGATGAACGCTCATTGGCCTAACGAAGGGTCACAGGTATATAAAGTTCTGGAGAAAGGCAATAAGTTGTGGCGAACTACGACTTTTATCTCACAGCAGTATGTGTTTCGGTAAAGACTGCGCCATTCGTAGGTTCAGCGCGGTACTCTTCATGACTTCTATTGACGTTCATGGTGTCTGTTTTGGGTTCACTCCCTTTAGCTCCTACTCCATCAACAAATCCGAAAAATGACTAGTACAAGAGCCATTATCATGTCGACATTGCTCATCTTAATTTGGCGAATGCGTTTGGAATTTGCCCGTGTGTACCGGCATGTGGATTCGTCCCGGCTGGATACAAATCTCGAATACCTGTATGCCCCGCTTGTGTATGATGGCATGACCTCGACTGTTGTCATTATGAGAAGTTAGTCGCATAGGGCGCGTTCGTGGAGAAGACCATTTGTTCGAGCTCAAAAGCTGCAGACCTGGCGGTGGGGAAAAGACTGCGACGTAGTTGGGGCTGTATTGGGTGCGACGCTCTTCTGTGCTGCTGTGGTTTGAATTCAGAAACAGCATCTGGTGAAGGAGCGGACTGAGGACTGCCCGCTGGGCGCAGGCTATCAGCTGCTCCAGAGAGACCAGACTGTCCGTTCTCCCAAAGTGAGTGTGGGTGAGACGCATCGCGCTTTCCCGCTGCCTAGGTTGCTGGAGGTGGTATTCGCGCGCCAGATGGACCTTGGCGTGCCACGCCAGATTCGGCCTGCAGTTTCGATGACGTGCCATTAGAGTGGTTGCCGTCGCCTTCAGTCAGCCTTCTCTCGTTTGTGTACAGCTCGGAAGGCGCGCTCACCTGGCATAACGCAGCGCGAGAGAGACAGCTCGTCGTTGCTAAGATCGAGCCGTGCCAGCTTGCTGACTAGCTGTAGGCCCATGTCGATGTCGCTGGCCGGATGGCTTATGGCTCTGGGTGAAGTGGGCAGCGCCGTGGCCTATAACGAGGGGATTTTGGTGACGGAAGGTTTGGTGATAAAGGTTCACTCAAGGCAGTGTATGCTTTGGCCAAGTTCGTGGCTGTCGCCGCCGACAGAGAGTAGTTTCATAGCCATGCGCGTCGGTGTGTGTTGCATCTTCTCCAGCTGCCACAAGAGAGCGAGAGGTCCCTGCTGGCTCTACGGCGTTTCATACATATAGCCGAGCAAACGCCGTGATACCTGCATATGTGCCTTCTTCGAGGAAAATGGCGGTAAGAAGTACCGAATGCGTACCGTCATCAAAGACGCCGATACTACGGTGTCTGGCATAAGTATTGTAGGTGGATCAACCAACCAGAGCCTTTGCAGCTAAGGTTTTATGGCTTCTGATGAGATAGGCTGCGTTCAGTCAGCACAGACTGCCCTTTCTATCAGATTACATAATGTGCAAAAATCCAGTGACTTCGGTCCGTACCCCTAGCCACCATTCTCCACCTATGTGCACTACTTATGGCAGACACCGTAGTGGACTGAACAGATTGACACGGATTCCATTACCTACTGCTTGTCAGTGTCGTAAGATCGTTCGGGCCTGTACTACTGCCGACGAATTGCGAGGACTCAGATATCACAACATGTTGTGCATTGAGACATTTCCAGTATCTGGCGGTTTTGCCAAAGAACTTCCTCTAGTCTTCCCACCTATGGTTGATGCTTGATCGAAGGTTAGAGGATGGGAAAAACTTTATCATTGATTGAGTCCCTCCGTTGCAAGTTCTTATCATCAATGCTCATATGACTAGCATAGGGTAAACAGGAGCCATAGGCAAACGGTTTAAGATGCCGATATCATGGACGAGACGCAAGAAGCCGAAATTATGGGCTGATTGCAAGAAGCCGATATCGTGAGCTAATTGCAAGAAGCCGATACAATGGGCTGATTGACAGCATGCATGAACTAATTCGTGGTCCAGATGCCTAAGCTATGTAAGCGAGACGCTTGATCGCTATTCCAATTAGGGCTAGCGGCGTGACTAAGCTCTGTCGCGTAAGAAAGTACCTACTAGAAAGAAAGGTTCTATCTCTTTGGCAATAGCCGTAGGGCTGCCGATTGCTTTTATAACATGGATATGGCCATGGAAGGTCTGGTCGTATTTAATCACGACAGAGTAGAATTTGGCAACTCGGATCCCTTTGAAGGACCGCATAGTGATTTAGATTTGCTCCGCGCCGATCTAGCCTCTTTATCCAAGGGTTATAAAGGGTGAAGAAATGTAATGGTTCGTTAGAGCCCGCTGTCGACCGCCGGTTGATGGCTGCTGATGTCGTCGTGCCACATCTGGGCAGCGACGTGACAGTCTGTTCTGGGATCAACATCAGTTATTGACCTCAAAAGACCACGTCTGAAGGCGATATGTTAGCGGTTTTGCACACCTACCAGGATCTAAGCGCAATCTGTTGCAAAGACAGCTAGACGACACAGGACTGGCCGAACAACAGACCCAATGCTGACGCAGAAAGACTACGTTTTTCACTAGTCAAAGGTATTTTCTATAGCGTTGCTATCATTCTTACACCATTGAGTTCATCGGGGCGTATCCGATCAAGCCAGTGTGCAATCGCTCGAAAACAGGAAACTAAAGATCGTGCCATCTTCCCGCTATTGGAGTCTAGGCTTTGACGGTCCTTCTATTCTTGGGTATGTTACAGCTACTTTACACTGTCATACTTGGTGAACGCGTATACTTTGACCGCGGTATGCTGTTTCTCGGTCTGGTAATTGAAGCCTTCTCAACGCTCGTTCCACGTTGCTTGCTATACAGCACTGAAGTCGGTCAAAGTTCATCGTAAAAAACGATAGATCTTGTCAGCTCACGTCAAACAAGTGTTCGATTGACGCATACAACCAGTACGCGGACAGCACATGACTATCCCAAAAATGTATAGACTGAGCACACTGGAAACAGCCAAGCTATTGACCTCCAAAGTAAAGCATTGCACGGATGTACCTAGCTACGTAGGTAGGTAGATTATAGCCATTGTCTCTGCAGCTGGTTCAGTCAAAATAACTTGATTGTGGACTTGGCAGGCACAGCCTCGATAGGGGCTGACGCAAGCTGTTCGGACCTTTGCTCAAATGACAGCCTTAAATTGCAAGAGAAGTTATGCGCGTCGTTCCGCGGGAGGCGCACGATATGAGAATATATAAGATGGTTGAGTATCACCAAAAACAGAAGTATCTTTACATTCTGCCATTGCAACGATGATGATGGTTCCTAAGACCCTCCTTACAACGCTTCTTTGTTCAGCCTCTCCGGCTTCGACCGGTGTTACTCTTAGATATAGCGAAGCTCCAACCAGGAAGTTGAACACTCACATCTCCACCGAGAACCGAACTATCGATGAGACTCACCAGGCTGCGCCCAACACTGTCTGTAGTAGGGATCAAGCTTTTGTGCGCTTCACTCCACTTCTATAGCAAATCCTGAAATATTCTAGATTGGCGACAACCTCGAGACACATTCAGTGTGCCAAGTAACCTTGTCCTACCAGATCGCGGTCATTGAAGAGGCCATCCTCTTTGCAGCAAATGTGTCATCAACGAAAAAAGGACACTATTGGCGGTCCTTGTGTATAATTTTCGGCCATCTTGGATCGTATCAAGCATTATAGATGCTGGGAGAGTATGACAACGATCAAACAAATAAACTAAATAACATTACTCCAAAACTAAGCTTTCTGCTCATCTGCTATACACCATGCTATAGCATCCGGACAAGAAGATCTGCTTACGTCGATGAAACGATCAGCAATCGGTTACATTTTGAATCAGGCCTCCTGGTCGATAAACTCGGCTCTTTCAGCATCAGGATTCTGACTTTCTACCTCCAGTCTCTGCTCTCTATTTTGAGCCATTAGTACTTTGTTCTCGGCTGGCGCGTCGATGTAATTAGTAAATTGAGCCCTTGGGTTGCACAAGAAAAAAGCCGCTTCATCCTGCAGTCAGTATTTGCGGTGTAGGTTTAAGTTTGGCAAACGACTTAACAACCAGTCCAATCGCACTAAAAGAAACAGCTGCGATCCAGGTACTGCGGAATGAGAGCCTGAAGGCCTCCGTCAACGCTTCTGCGGACGCACTAATTACCTGAGGAGTGACTTCAGTTATGTTACGAAGTGCAGCTTGATTACCAGCAGTGAATGCTCCGACGAAGGGACCAAGTTCGGCCGGAGGTATTCCGTGAGACAATGCTGCTGCCGCGATTCTCTGCGGTAATTTCGCTTTCAGCTTGTTGTTGAAGATGGCGTTACTGACTGCGAGGCCTACAGCTCCCCCGAGCGATCTGAGAGCTGTAATAAGCCCTGAAATAACAGATATCATCTCTCTTGGAGTGCTCATCTGTGCTGCAACCATAGCATTTGTACGAATGCAGCCAATCCCTGCTCCACCGATGCACGCGTAACCGTAAGCATTTGCCAGAGGCAATGTTTCCTTGAAGAAGATCATCAGAACGTTGAAGATGATTAATAAAAGGAAACCAACAGCAAGTGGTTCACGACTTTGTCGAGTCATAGCGGTGTAAATACCCGCAAGGAATGCCGAAAGCATCGAGACGAGAAAGAGCGTCGCAAAGCGCAGACCGCCAACAAAGAAGTCGAGCTGTTGAACTGTTACAAGTTCATACACGAAAAAGCTGTTGTTGTGATTAAGCTTGTTCCTTCTACAAAAAAGCTGTTGTTGTGATTAAGCTTGTTCCTTCTACAAAAATCATCGCAATGGCGAGGGGGAAGTTGCGATCGATAAACAAGCCATGATGAAGGATCCCATCACTAGTGCCACGCCATTCGTATATACCAAAAGCAATTACGAGGCAACCACCAGTAATGAATGGACTCAGAACATGACCGTCGCTCCAATTGTAAGGATGTTCAGACCACTGTAGACCAATGCAGAAGAGCACAAGGCCGAGAGCGATTGTGATATCACCAATCCAGTCCATAGATCGCAACATTCGAGTCGTCGTGATCGACAATGGAAGCTCTCGCAGTGGTGGATTGTAACCAAACTGGATACCGATAAACCCAGAGACAAAAGAAGCACAACTGATATACCAAAAGATGCGGAAGCCTTTGGCATTCCCATTGCGTGTCAGCGCACCAGCAACGAGTATACCCACGACAGCACCGATGCCCGAGACAATATTTGCAGCAGCCTGGCCGTAGGCTCGGTGCTTTCGGTGGAGAACTTCGGAAGGGATAGCGTAGCATAAAGACTGACAGCCAAAAGCTATGCCGACGAGGCAAAATCCAGCTATTGCGCTTGAGATGTCTTGTGACCGTGCCACGACGATGGTTCCAGCGATACCACCGAGTGTGGTAGTTTGAATGACTACCTTCCGGCCCCACTAATCGGCGGCTTGACTGCAAGGAAGAATAGTCGCCAGGGTCATGATTGTGATGACCGATGCAAACCAGACGTATTGTTCCGGGCTACCTAGTAAGGCCGCAGTGGACTGGGCCATCAAAGCGCTGCCTATTAAAGCCATGAGTTACGCAAAAGCGATGGTACATGTCGCCTAGGAACGGGACATGTTAGTCGATTGCGGATTAGTGAATAGCTACTGTAGACATACCGCTACTGCGATGAACGTTCTGGCACGGATGTGGACCTTGGTCTCTTCAGGAAGAGTCGTGGCTCTATCCTCCTGCATCTTGACGTCGTCTTTCTCCTGCATCTTGACCAGGGCTAGGTTGTGTGGAAGTTCGAGTTGGTGGTGTCAGGCTCCTGGTCAAAAAAAGTCGCAGAGTTGGTAAATCAAATGAACGTTATCGAGCTCACCCCAGGCTTACCCCAGATTTTGAGCTCTCCACATATCGGGTATGCGGGCGGAGGGGCACATCGGGACGTCTGCCCAGCATTCCCCAACATTCCCAATCGCATGAACAGAGCTTGCCATGACCATGTTAGCTCGATGAGAGGAACCAATCGGCAAATTTGTTCCTCGCTGTCGAAACGAACCATATCGACCATTTTGGTCTTCGCATTGGGTACGGAACTGTAGTTAAGCAGATATCCTGAACTGATTTCTTTGCCACCACACCACGTCTTCATTGCAGCCTCGGGCCGTGATCCACGACCAACGTTGACACGTATCCAAAGGCTCTGTTCCTAGGGCTACACTATGTATAGCTCTTGAAAGTATGTGGTGTCTAAGTTTGTATGCTCTTAGATTGCATGCTCGGCTCATGACATTACGTTTGCCCTACTTAAAGTGCGCTCACCTAGTTGAACGGGTTGTGAGAAGTTTGTGCGATGAGATCATGTCCAGAACCCTAATGCAACAGGTATAGCTGACGGCTCGCTTTGTACTCGCCTCGCTAGGCTGTGATTGGTGTTGTTTAGACTGGAGTAGTCTCTTTGTCTTGCGATATGGTCCTGTACTTTGTGACTCCGTTCACAGCAAGTTCACACCCATAACTCTTGCAGATGCAAATGTAGCGCTACACTTGGTAGGCTTTCTGTGATGAATGCTATTAAATGCCGTCGAGCTGCTTTGCCTGCCTCTTGTGTATCAGCGCCGCAATTAGAAAACACATGAAGCCTAATACACCGCATGAGCCAGCAAGCACTTGTCCATATAGGAATGATCCGTTGCCGGCCTCGACCAATGCTCCTCCGCCAGGCGCTCCAATGAGACAGCCGAAACTAGACAATGCAAATCCCATGCCCATTCTCGTTCCGGTTTTCTTAGGGTCCAAGGTTAGGTCGGCCAGGGTTGCAGGGAACATAGCCTGCAAGCCCGCAGCAAACAAGCCGTAGAGCGCCGCAAAGGCATACATGCCTGCAGTTGACTTGATCGCAATCCAACAATATAGAAGGAGGGCAGTCACAAAACTGACGGTCAAGCTGATGGTCAATGGCCGGCAGTAGTGATCTGCGATATACGCGGGCAGTAGACGCCCTGGGATGCCAACGCCGTTCAACACCAACAAGAGCGGTATTGATTCTTCCAGTGTCATACCTAGGGTCCTCCGGGCGTACGCATTTATCTAAGAAAGATTAGTTTTGTGACAGGAGACTAATACGGGCAATAATCACATAGAAGAAAGCGAACCAAAGACCTGCGAAGCAGAATACCGAGCCGAGAATCTTGACAAATTAGCGTGGGACCATTGTATATTGGACCAGATCACCTACGAAGAGATCGAAAACTGCATCCTTCAGCTCACTCAGTTCAAGCATCTTCACGGAACTCTTTGGCGGGAGTCGTTTCTTGAGCAGCCGCTCCGCAATCAGTAGCATGACCAGAGCTATGAATCCCAACGTTCTTACCGCCCAACCAAGCCCAATACGATCAATAAGCCTATTGAGCATGATTGGGATAACCAATCCTCCTGTTCCTGATCCGCATAACGTGATGCCAATTGCAAAACTCCGTTTTGTCGCATCAAAATATGTTGAGATGACGGAGACCATGGGAACGAACATACAGCCGTTTGCTAGCCCAATGCAAACCCCCTGGGCAAGGACAAACTGCCAATACTCTTTGCAAATACTTGTCATGAAGATGCCAACAAGCCACAGTCCGATACCCATGCGTAGCACAAGCTTAAAGTGGCCGGTGTCTGACGCTGCGCCCGACCAGAGAGGGACTGAGAGCAGGAAGAAGACAGTGAGTGCGCCGATCCACGAGATGTTAGAGGGCGTAGAGAGACCAATGGAGGTGTAGTGCGCTTGGAACATGCCAAACGAAGTAATGAAGCCCCAGGTAAAAAATGTGATGATGTGCCCTCCTAACACTTGCGACCATGCCACCCACCCGCCATTGGGGGGCGGCTCGATGGACGCGACTCTAGTCACCTGAGAAGTCGAGGATAATTCTTGTTTGGTTGGCGCGACGTCTTCCTCTCCTAGGTGGCTGAAGTCCTCGGTCGGTGGATCGGGTCCAATAGCGGCCATTTTGTCGCGAGTCTCAGATGTTGTCTGAACGCAGGATAACGCTGACCCCAGCTTTTGGCTTCCCCAGACCAATGTTCATTTGAGTCATGACCTATGCGGATTTTTGCGTTCGAGAGTTTGCAAGCTCCTTTTCCAGGAACTATGACGTAATCGAATGGGGTCGGTGGCGCTCGGTCATTGCCGACAAGCCGAGCAAGTTCGTTGAGGATGGCACGCTCTGCCAATGTGCTTGAAGCAACACACTGAGACGAGAGACTCGTGGATTGCATGGTCAAGAAGAGCCAGCACGTACAGCTTTGGACGAAGCAGCGAAGTTCCATGTTCTGAGGTGGGGTGCAGTACTTCTCTTTCGGGACTAGTGTATTTAGCGTCGCTTCCCCCTTACTTAGTATATCCGAAGAGTACAGAGTTGCTGGTTTCATCAACCCGCAGCACACTGCTGCTCCTCTATCAGTGAGATCCGGCTTGCGCGCGCCGTGGCCGAGTAAGACGGAAATAATCCTGAAGACAACGCTATCGCTGTGCAGTATTTCCACCCATGCGGCCCACGACCAGCTCAGGCTTCGGATTTCGGCTTCTGCACTGCCGCGGCAACTGACCTTCTCAAAATCCGCCATTTGGCAAACACTGAAAATACAAGGTCTAGAGTAGTGACCAGGCAGACTAGGGTTCGGAGTGACCCTACGTGAGCCTCGAGTCGTTCTGGCTGGATTGAGAGGAGGATTCCACTTATTGCATTTAGGGAATCTGACGAGAACACCAGTTGTCGTTCGAAACAGCGTCCGACGATTCCCTCGTTCAACATCGGAGGGGAAACCACGTTCATTTCGTTCATCTTCCCGGAAAATGCGCAAGGTGTCCAATCAAAGGCTTTTTATGTCAGCAACCGGCTCGGCCGAGCTGAGCTTGTCCCCTTAGGGCGCCTTTGTTTGCACCGAAACCGTTGAACGCGCATTTATTCTCGGTGCGCAGTAACGTTCCAGAGGCGCTAGTTACGCTAGTAAGGCGCTAGTGCAGCACTAGTTTAGTGCTAACCCTAGTAAAATACTAGGGTTGCAATCCTCTATCTTTCCTCTACCCTACTAACTATAATTAAGGTAGGCTGCTCTTTTCTACTATAACTTCTAAGTATAGCCTATAACTTATATATTTTAGCAGTATAACATTAAGCTTCCCTTATAACTTATAGCCTTAGAGCCTTCCTTACTTATAACCTACTACTATATAGCTATATTTAGCTATATCCTACTATAGTAGTTAACCTAGGAAAACATATTATATAAGCCCTAATATAATATCTACTATATTTTAGCCTTAACTACTATACCTTCTACTACTTCTTACACTGCACCTATATAGTCTATAACCTGCCTTGTTTTATATAGTAACTAAAAACTTATCTTTAGATTATATAATAGTGCCTACTATACTAACTAAGAAGAAGAAGAAGATACTCTATCCTATATAATATAAGGCTAGTAGTATTAGTAAGGTACTATATAATAGCTCTTATAAGACTATAGCATCTAGCTTAAAAGGTAAATCTAAGAAGCCTAAGAAGCTTTACCTTAGGTAAGTTTATTATTATAAGATATAGCATCCTCTATATATCCTACCTATATTATATAGTACTAACCCTGCCTAGGACCCTTACTCCTAAGAAGGTTTATAACATCCTAGTTCTCTTAAGAGGAAAAGTTAAGAACTATATAACTCCTAAGGAATACTATAAGGCTAAGTATATCTATATAATCTACTAGAACATGCTGCTTAAGAATATAGGTATAGGCTTATATAATATAGTTCTATTACTAATCTTAGTTATAGGCTCTCTAGACCTATATCTAGATTTAGTATAATACTACTATACTAGATTTTTACATATTAATATCTAATCCTACCCTCCTCTACCTATAGTAGTTCCTAGTCTTGATTTCCTCCTATATTACTTAGATCCTATTATCCTTAACCCTATATACCCTAGTACTACCCTCTATCTAGATTAGATCTTATAACTAGCCCTCCTTACTTTACTTTAGAATTTCTAGTTTTACCTAATCTAGATTATACTAGCTTATAGCTATTACTCTATATATTACTAATAAGATATATATAGTAATAGTTTCTTTTATAAGAGTAGTAGTACTGCCTATTACTTTTCCTACTATAAGACTAGTACTATAAGTAATAACTATAGGCCTTCTCTAGCTTATAACTTATATATATATAGGCTATACCTAAGGTTCCTCCTAATAGTACTAAGGCTAAGCAACTTATACCTTATAGTTACCTATATAGGGTATATTTTTAATTATAATATACTACTTACTAGCTAATAGGACCTATAGGCTGTAATCCTTAAAGGCTACTATATAGTAAAGGGTGTTTACTTTATAAGTAAGCTATATATCTAGGGTGATTTTACTAATAAGGTTGTGTAATATAGCCTTAGAAGGAGGCTAATATAGAGAACAAGATCTATAATATTAAGAACCTAGATTATACGCCTAGGAAGATAATAAAGAACTATCTATACTAGCCTA
>JAGKPY010000146.1:0-58827 GCA_022609225.1 Boeremia lycopersici
ATAAATACAGTGTAAATAAATATAAATATTATTCCTGTGGGCATGCACAACCTTCGTCTCCCTTGACCCCCCCCTCCCAACCCCCCCCGCCCCCCCCCCCCCCCCCCCCGCCGCGCTAGTATATACACGCCGCACCATGCAGAGAACGTGGGGTATCTCGAAAAGACCGTGACGAGCTTGCGCTCTGTATGCTGATGCTAAACCTCAACGCAAAATTCACGCAAAAAAAAAAAAAAAGAATGCCGCGGGACCGGAGCCAATGCAACGCTAAAAAACAATTTTTCGTGGTCCGGGGCGGCTTTGTACAGGGAAGATGGTGGTGGTGCGTGTCCTGGAGGTGTTGGATTAGAAGAACACGGCGAACGCACCCAGCCCCGCGATGCCCGCGAGCGCCGCGTTCTGCCGCCCCGCGGCGCCAGACTGCACGCTCGGCTGCCCCTGGGCGTTGGTGGGCGCCGGCTCGTCGCCGCCGGGGCCGTCGCCGCCCGCAACGCCCGTGGGGTCGACGTAGGTGGTGCTGGTCAGGGTCTGGGCGCGGCCCTGGGCGTCGGTGGTGGTGACGAGGCGGATGCTGGACACACGGCCGCCGGCGGGCGTGTACGTGGTCAGCAGGGTGCTGCCGGCGGCGTTGGTGGTGGTCAGGACCTCGCCGCGCGTGGGCGCGTAGTTGGCGGCGGACGTGACGGCGATGGAGCTGCCGCGGGCGTCGGTGGTGGTGCGGATGATGGCCGGGCGGGCTTCTTGCGTCGTCACGGCCACGGTGCTGCCGGCGTTGTTGGTCGTGGTGCGGACGACGGTGACTTGCACCGAGGCGGTGACTTCGGACAGGACCTCGCTGGTCTGGATGACGGTGCTGCCGGCGGTGTTGGTTGTGGTGACCTCAACGGGGATCAGGACGGGGCGGCTGGAGGGCTCGCTGGGGGTGGATGTCGCGGGCGGGTCGGCGCTGGAGGGCTGCGGAGTGTTGGCGGGCGTGCTGGACGGGGCGTTGGACGGGGCGTTGGACGGGGCGTTGGACGGCAGGTCGGACGGCAGGACAGACGGGGCGCTGCTCTGCGGCGGGTCGGGGGTCTGGCTGGGCTGGGCAGAGGTGGTGCCGTTGGCGGGGGCCTGGCGCTTCTTCAGGTCCTGGACAGCGGCGACGATGAGCTTGGTGGCCAGGGCCGGGCTGGAGTCGTGCACGCGCTCGACGCCGCGGCGGTGCGACTCGAAGACGCCGGCCTTGAACTTGCCCAGCGAGTTGAGCGCGGCCTGCAGCGACTCCTCGGGCAGCGCATTGAGCAGGTCCTGGAAGGCCTCGTGGGCGTTGGCGTAGATGGCGTTGGCCGCATCCAGCGCCTGCGTCTGCGGCGACGGCTGCTCGGCCACGGCGCCCAGCAGCGGCAGTGCCAGCAGTGTGAAGAGGACGGAGCGCATCGTGGGCGTGTGGGCGTGTGGGCGAAGGCGAAGTCTCGCGACTGCAATTGCTGTTAGCACGGCATCATGAGTGATCGCCCCGCCGGTACAGCGAGTCTAAGGACATATTGCCGCTTCAGGCAGCTGGCGGGCGTGGAGCAGCGTGCTGGGGTGCGATCAAGGCGGAATGCTTACACAAGATGACCAGGTAGGATCCGGACGGCTGGTAGTACGCCACGCGCAATTTGGAGGACGTGGGCCGGCGAATAACAGCAGCTTGATCAACGACAGCAGATTAACACAAACGAGTGTTCAACGCAAGCGGCAGCGGCAGCGACAGTGCAGGTCAGAGGAGAGAAGAGGTCTAGCAAGGGAGGTCAGGCAATGGCGCCGTCAGCCTTTTGATACCTGCGACAGCAGCCGATACGGGCAGCGTTGAACGCCCGCCGCTCCCAGCCCGCGCTCAGGCCTGTGTCTAGCTCCGCGTTCTAGTGCTGAGACGCGATGGCGATCCTCGCGGCGAATTGAGCCTCTGCTGAGTCTGCTCGAGCCCGCCGAGCCATCCATACTGCCGAGCGCGTCGATGCTGCTTCACGAGACAGACCATTGCTGTCAGCACACACACTGCCTGCGTCCAGCAACCTGAAACCGCCCACGGTGTGAAGACTGTCACTCTAGTCTCTCGCATCGCAGCGTCCGGAGCTCACTGCCCCATCCCTGCCACAGCGTCATCAGTGGACCGCATGTGTGGCCCGGCGAGCGCCATCAGTTGTTGAGCCACGAACGGCGAACGGTGACTAGCTGTATTCACACTACCATCAACACCTCCACCTCCACAGCACCCATACAACACTGTACAGACCCATTGCCCCGTTGTCGATGCACCTCTCTCCACCTCCCATCCCTCTCTCCCTCTCCCTCCCTTCCCCAGCCCCTCCCTCCCCAACTCCCTCCTCGCACTCCTCGCACCACACCCCTGCCGCCAAAAATAGCACCCGGCGCGCTACCCGAGCATGCACCCGCGCGACCTATCACGCCGCGAGCCAGCGCACTAGCGCGGCATCCGAGCGAGCCTCGAGCCACTCGCAGCGACCAAGACGCCGCACCAAGGCCTCACTCGCCACGACACCACCGCACGGCACGGCCGCGGCACCGGACGCGAGCGAGCTCGCTGCCTGTTGGGTGGTGCTGGTGGATGTGTAGCCGTGTGGGGTGGGAGGTCTTTGTTCTGTGGGTTAGCCTCGTGTGTGCCGAGTCGTTACGGCAGTGATTGCTCGCTTGCTGGTAGGTAGTCCTGCACCTGCTCTGCAATAGCGCAGTATCGAACGCCCACCATGTAATATGTAAGCAGCAGGTCTCCGGCCAGCAGCCCTGCCCGCGTAGCAAAACGACGGTTGTGTATGCGTACCCAGGTACCGCTCGCGAGCCAGACGATCGCGCGACGATCCCAACTCAACCTCACGACGCGCACGTGACCGAGCCGGACAGCCAGCGGTGCGGACGTCCTCTGCTCTGCAGCACGATGAGACGACAGGCGGTCAGAACCCCACCGAAACGACCAAGCCTTCTTCTCCTCTGAAAGACAAGATTGCTCAACCAGGACGTCGAAGCCAGTACTTTAGCTGCATCCAGCGCTCTCACCAGCGCAAGATGGCGACGGCTTACCCAGACCTTCTCCAAACGCAACCCCGATATGCCAATCGACCACGAGATCTCTCGCACCGCTTGAACATGGATGTGCATTCGCCAATCGCCTCTCAGTAGCGCGCCATATGGACTCGGCTGAGGACGTGGATGTCGACAAGAGCGATGACCTCGAGAGAGCACAGGCTTTGCGTGCCCTTGGCTGTTCGTGTGCACCTTGTTTGTGGGCTGCGGTGCTGTCACCTCGTTCTTCGTGGGGAGTGCGTGCTAGTGTCCCGAGCGATTACGTCGGGCGCGGTGTGAGGGACAGGTTTATGAGACTTAGACGTGAACAGTGGGTTGTTGGAGTGGGGGGCTTGGATGGTGATGTATGTGGGTATTTCTATTCTACAGACTCGACCGGGCGAGGTCGGATCCCATCGCACCGCATCGCGTCGCGTTTCACTGCGCCCCGGACTATAGAACGCCTGGACGCCGCCGAGCATGCCGTGCATGCGTGAAAACCACGCTGTGCTTGCTGTGTGAGATCGCTATGCACACTTCTCCCTTCCCGTGACAACATCCCGTGACGATATCCCCCTGACAATATAACATCCCCCGACAACCCCTACCTTACCTTGGTAGCAATAAAATACTCGACGCTCTCGCCCGCCCAACTCACACAGTCCGTCCCGCTCTCGAAGCGCTCCTCCTCAAACAACCCCGCAATGCTCTGCTCGCCCCTGACGCCGCCGCGCCCGCCCGCGCCAAAGCTCTCGAGACTCACAACGCGCGCCCCGATCTTCAGGTCCAGGAACTTCTGCAGCAGCGCGTTGTTCAGCGCCTCGCCAAACACCTTGTTGTTGACGAGCACCACGTCGGCGCGCGCGAGCACGCTGTCGATCGCGGGGCTCTCGAGGAAACTGCCGTGCAGCAGCGTCATCGGGCCCGTGGCGAGGTGCCACAGGCGCGCGCGCGCGCGCAGCTCGGCGGCTTGCTGGGTGGCGAGCGCGGCGGCGAGGGGCATGATTTCGATGCCGTACGAGGCGGCGCCGGTTTGCAGCGCCGACTGCAGCACGACGTTGCCGACGCCGGAGCCGAGGTCCACAAAGGTGTGGTGCGAGGCCAGGCGGGTCTGGGCGAAGACGCGGTGGATGAAGATGGGCAGCAGCTCGCCGTAGGTGGTCTCCTTGCCCTTGACGCGGCGCAGCTTGTGCGACTGGGGGGACACGATGCGGGCGTAAGTCTGCTGGGTCATGTGCTTGACGAGGGAGAGGGGCAGGGCGGGCAGGGCGTCGAGGGTGCGGGCGATGGCGCCGTCGGCCGTCTTGGCGCGGACCAGGGCGTTGAAGCGGGCGAGTTCGAGGGCGTAGTCGGTGAAGGAGCCGCTGGCGGCGGCGCGCTTGAGGATGCGGACGGGGCCGGTGACGTCGGAGGAGAGCTCGGCGCTGAGGTCGGCGGGCAGGTAGTGGGCAATGATTTCCTCGATGCTGAACTGGATGTCGCCGAGCGGGTTGTATTCGGACGGGTCGGTCGGGACCTTGGCTTCGAACGACTCGGGCGGCAGCGGGCTGGGGTACTGCAGCTCGAGGACGGGGTGTTTGTTTGGCCCGGGCCAGGCGGGGCGGTAGTTTTTGGCGAACTCGCCTCTTGTCATGAGCAGGCCGTGTGTGAGGCTGCCGCGCCGCAGACGGTCGCTGTGTGTGCGATTGTCGCGGTGTGTCCGGTTGTCGCTGGCTGTCCGCTTTTTGTCGCCATCTGCGCGATTTATATCGCCGTCTGTCCGATTTCTCTGCTCGCTGGCTGTCCCCGGGGTGTCCGGTGAGTGCGCGTCTATCCGACTCTTCTCGCTGCCTGTCCCCAATGTGCATCCGTGCGTCCGATTGTGCAGGCCGTTCGCCGCGCTCTGCCCACTCGCCGCGCTCTTCTGCCCACTCGCGCTCTTCTGCGCGCCCGCACTCTTCTCCTCGTCCCAGCGTATTCTCAAGCGGCGGTTCGGGTCGGGCTCGAGCTGGCGATTGCTGCTGGCGGGCTCGATACTGCTGCTCTTGAGGCGCTTGCTGGGGCCCGCGACGGCGAGGCGGTCGCTCTCCGCGTCGCTCTCCGAGTCGCTGCTGGCCCACAGCGGCGGCGTGCTGGGCGACACCTTGCGCTTGCGGATGTTCTGGACGGCGGGGGACTCGCGCGCGGGCCGCGGGCGCGCGGCAGACAGCTGGTAGCGGGTTGCTGACGGGCGCGCGGCGCTGCTGGGCCGCGACGGGGGGTGCGGGGCCGGCGCGACTTTCTTCAGGATCGTGACGGTGCGCGTCTTGATCTTGGGCTTGCCGTCGAACATGGCGGGCTGGCGGGGGGGGGAGGGCGAGGGTGCGGGGCGCGATCGGGAGCGTCGCCGTGCCGGAGGGGAGGTGCATGGGCGGAGGTGACGAGCCGGCGGTGTCGGGGTGACTGTGCGGGTGCGGTGCCAGTCAGGGCAGGGCAGTCAGGAAGGGCAGCCAGAGGGCAGTCAGGCAGGGCAGGGCAGTCAGGCAGGGCAGGGCAGTCAGAGCCGTGTCAGTGTCAGAGCCAGGTATGACTATCAGAAAACCAAAACCCACTCGAATCCCGAGCGTCTCTCCCGTCGCCTCAACCACGCGCTCACGGCAGGCAACCACTGGAACCTGCGCCCCAGCGCCGCAGAAAAGCAGCCCTGCCGCGTGATTCGCCGCGCCTCGCCCCTGCGCAGCGCAGGGATCCCGAGCCAACCGCTTGGCGTCCCCGTTGCATGGTCGCATCCTGCTCGCGTGCGCGGGAACATGCACTCTGGGTATCAATCACCACAGTGGATTCTACTCCCAGCTGTCCAGACTGCGGGGCCATGCTGCGCCGAACAACATGCAAGTGAGGGTGACGGAGAGAGACTTGAGCTGGACTGAGGTTTGGGCCAACAGCGAGGCTGATGGTGGCAGGGGTAGGTATTCAATGTGGAGAAGACTTCGCGGCCGCCAGCTGTTGACAGAAAGTAACTCTGGAGGTATACAAAGTATTTCAGCTTTAGTGTTGGCACTTTATTGTCTAGACCAAGTCAACAAATATCTCGGAAGACGTCCGAAATGAACGTTTCTCGATTCACGCTTCCCGATTGTGTTCAACGGCGGCTGGCGCTAGGAGATTTCGCTAGCCACACGCGGTGCGAAACTCTGTTTGGAGGCGGTGCTAGCAGCGGAGAAGTTGTTGTATTGAATCTTGTGTAGACACAGTACATGTACGTCTACGCTACTTCCCAATGGTGCCAAACAGCCGATCCCCAATATCGCCCAGCCCGGGCTTGATCATGCCGCGCTCGTCGACGCCCTCGTCGCACCCACCAACCCACACCTCGACGCCGTCCCACTCGCCGCACGCGCGCGCCAGCCCCTCCCGCGTCGCCAGCACGGCCAGCACCAGCACGCGCTTGACGCCGTGCTCGCGCAGGGTCTCGATGGCGGCGGCGGCCGTGGCGCCCGTGGCGATGACCGGGTCGACGACGATGGCCAGGTCCGCGGGGCCGGGCGCCGTGTTGGACGCCGAGGGCGCCGCGTGGTAGGGTAGGTTGTTGTAGTATTCCACGGGCTGCAGCGTGGTTTTCTCGCGGTACAGGCCCAGGTGGTGCACGGGGACGGGCGCGGGGAGGAGCGAGGAGAGTGCGGCGACCATGGACAGGCCGGAGCGCAGGATGGGGACGAGGGCGATGGCGGCCGGGGCGGGGGTGGTGGTGGTGGTGGGGTAGGGGTAGCCGAGGGGCGAGGTGTCCTGGGGGTGTTAGTGGGTGTGAGGGATTATAGAAGGAGGTATATATAGAGTTATAGGAGAAGGTATATCAAGAGCTATAGGGATACTATACGTACGTCGGCTCCCGGCTGTGCGGTCAGAGCGGCGCCCAGGGCCTCATAGCCGATCATCAGGGCGATTTCGTGCACCAGCGTCTGCACGTCGCGCGACCCTGACGAGGCGGAGCGCAGCTGTGAGAGCTTGGCCTGCAAGCATGGATGGGTGGAAACATGGGCGTTGGCAGGGAGAGACATGGTCACGGGAATGGAGATGACGGGCGGTTGGTAGACAGAGTGAAGACGGCTGCAGCCAGCTATATTGCAGTCTGCGGCAGCGGAGACGCGTGCAGGTGCACGTAGAGGGCAGGTGACGATAAAGCTACCCCACTGCTATCAGCGGGAAACGGCGACCACCTATTGTGTAAGAGCCGCCGGCGGGGTGCACGCGCGACGTCGCATGGGGCTCCCTGCGCGTGTCGTGCGTTAGCCTTGCGCTGGCACCGCCCAAGGTTGGGTGCCCTGTGCGAGCAGGCCGATGGGTTGATTATGGCGAGCCAGCGAGCCTAACGACGCGCCGCAATCGAGCGTGCGCCGACGCCCACGATGCCCGCTGCGGGCGCTGCGAGTCTGCAACACTGATACGCGACGGGTCGTTGTCACGGGCGAGATAGCATGGCCGACGCCGACGACCAGCCCCCGCGGCGCGAGAGCCACTTCAACGACCAGCGCGCCAGCCTGCGCTCCGACACGTCCCACAGCGAGTCCAACCCCGACCGCTCGCGGCACCACAGCCTGCGCTCCCAGCGCCAGAGCCAGGGCCGTCTCGCTGCCCCGGACCGTGCCGACAGCGAGACCCTGCCGTCGCCTGCCAGCCCGTCGCTCCGCCCGGAGACGACTGCACGGCGGGAGGCTGCACGGCGGGAGGCAGCTCGCCGCGACAAGGAGGCTCGGCGCAGCAGGCGCTCCAGCGCGGGGCACGACTCGGCCACGTCCACGTCCAAGTCGCGCCCGCGCCCCGCCTCGCAGGGCCGCAACATCGACGACCTGCTGTACGCCGCGTCGCTGGACAACCTCGACTTCCTGTCCGCCCCGCCCCATCACCTCGACTTGGACAGCCCCGACTTGCTGGACAGCCCCCCGCCCGCCGACCGCGAGCAGTACTGGCACGCAAAGCTCGCCAACGATGCGAGTACGGCTAGCAACCTCCCGCGCACCTCCACCCCCCCGCAGCCGCGCACCCCCACCAAGCAGCGCTCCCGCCGCCCGTCCGTCTTCAGCCGCTCGAACCCCAGCTCGTCGCCGCAGTCGCAGAACATCACCGCCCTGCCCACCATGGCCGACGCCCGCCACGCCTCCCCCGCCGACCGCTACCACCAGTCCTTCGCCACCCCGCGCGCCCGCCGCACCGCCCGCGCCCTGACCGAGCTCTACACCGTGTCCGGCCTTGTCTTCTTTGCCATCTGGGGCACCCTGGCCCGCCTCGGCCTGCAGGCCCTGACCGCGTACCCCGGCGCCCCCGTCCTGTTCAGCGAGCTGTGGGCCAACGTCGCCGGCTGCCTGATCATGGGCTTCCTCGCCCAAGACACGGCCCTCTTCCGCGACGAATGGGGCGCCGCCACCCCCGACCCCGAAAAGCAGCACCCCGCCGACCCCGCCGCCCACGCAAAGGTCAAGAAGACAATCCCGCTGTACATCGGCCTCACCACCGGCTTCTGCGGCTGCCTCACCTCGTTCTCGAGCTTCGCGCGCGACGCCTTCCTCGCCCTCGCCAACGACCTGCCGCCCACCGCGCCCCGCGCACCAGGCGACTCCGCAATGGCCCTCCTCGCCGTCCTAACCACCACTACCGCCCTCTGCCTTGCCGCCCTCAAAGCCGGCGCCCACCTCGCCGCCCTCGCCCACCCCTACACGCCCACCCTACCCTTCCGCGCCGACCGCCGCTTCCTCGACCCGCTGACCGCCCTGCTCGGCCCCGGCTGCTGGCTTGCCGCCGCCCTGCTGTGCGCCTTCCCCCCTTCCACCCCCTGGCGCGCCCACGCCCTCTTCGCCTGCGCCCTCGCCCCCGTCGGCTGCCTGGCGCGGTACTACGCCTCGGCGCGCCTGAACCCGCTTGTCGCCGCCTTTCCGCTCGGCACCTTTGCGTGCAACGTCGTGGGCACGGGCGTGCTGGGCGCCGCGTGGGACCTGCAGCGCGTGCGCGTCGGCGGCGTGGTGGGCGGGAGTGTGGTCGGTTGCCAGGTGCTGCAGGGCGTGCAGGACGGCTTCTGCGGGGGGTTGACGACCGTGTCGACGTGGGTGCTTGAGCTGAGTGCGTTGAGGCGCGGCAGGGCGTATGTGTATGGGCTGGGCAGTGTGGGCGCGGGGGTTGGCGTGTTGGTTGTGGTTATGGGGAGTGTGCGGTGGGGGGTGGGGTGGGAGGCGGCTGTGTGCTGAGGGTAGGTGGAGGGAAGTGTGGGTGTGAGGTGGATGTGACGGACTTGATGATTGATGTAATGAGGGACGTGTAATGGCTAGTGAGCGGGTTTTGTATATACTCGGGTGTGTGTATATCTGGTAGTGTATATCTGGTAGTGTATATCTGGTAGTGTATATCTTGTAGTGTATATAGTTCAGTAGTGTGTAATCCAGTAGTGTATACCAGCAACAACACCAGAACACGCATCGCATCCCCATCTCACATACAATCTCGCACGCTAGAATCTTCCAGCACAGCGTGCCATTGCGAGATACAAGAGCTGTCCTACCTGGATGGTGCTCAAAGGTGGGATACTTACTACCTACCTAGCGTCCCCGCGCGCCAAAGAAACGTAGAATACAAAGTGCATCACCATCGTGCTATTTCGTGTCGTGCCGTGCCGTGCCGTGCCATGCCTACCCTGCCATGCCATGCCTACCGCCATGCCTACCATCCGCCGCTTACAGTACAATCTTCACCCTGATGTTGTTGGTTGAAGCTTGAGAGCCTCGATGCGGCCGCCTGCAAGTGAATTGCTTACCCTGCAATGCAAAACATCTTATTCCTTACCCTCGCGACGAAAGGGCCAGATACGAAAAGGGAGGTAACCTTGACAAACCCATGCGCCGGGGGCTAGTAGCGTCTGCGCGTGCTGCGGTCATCGTAGCCGTCGCCGTCGTACGCGCGCTTGCGCGAGTCGTCGCGGCCGCCGTAGCTGTCGCGGCCTCCGCTGCCGCGGTCGCGGTCGTTGTGACGGTCGCGGCCCAGGGGCTCGTTGTTGGCGCCGCTGGAGCCGCGGTCGCCTCCGCCGCGTCTGTCTCCGCCGCCGCCGTAGCGATCACCGCCGCGGTCGCCGCCACGGTCGCCGCCGTAGCCTCCTCCACCCCCGAATCCGCCTCGTGGCCCGCGAGGACCGGCAGGGGCGCCGTCCGGTGCAGCGTAGCCGTTGGAGCCTTGGTAGCCGATGCCACCACGGCCGCCTCCATAGCCGCCGCCACCGCCGCGTCCGCCGCCGAAGCCGCCTCGGAAACCACCTCGATCGCCGCCGCCACCGAAGCCCCCGCGGCCGCCTCCTCGACCTCCAAAGCCACCGCCGAAGCCTCCGCGGCCTCCGAAACCTCCGGGGCCGGCGGGCGCACCGAAGCCGCCGGCAGGACCCGGGCGCGCAGAAGGGCCCTTGGTGTAGCCGCGGCCTCCCAGGCCTCCGCCGTAACGGCGAGGACGCCAGCCCGAGACTGTGCGGCCACGCTCAACGTCGACCAGCACGCGGCGGTCCTTGATCTTGATGCCGTCGGTCTCCTTGTACGCGGCCTTCATGTCCTTCTCGCGCTCGTACACGATGAAGGCGTAGCCACGCTTCCTCTTCTTAGGCGGCGCGTCGGGCGGGGCGGTCGTGTCCTCGACAATGCGGATGCGCTCGATGGGTCCGTAGCGGCCGAACTCGCGCTCCAGGTCGTCGGAGGTCGCGCCGTACGCGAGACGCGAGACGAACAGCGTCTTGAAGGCGTCGCCTTGCACCTTGGGGTCTTCGCTGGGCTTGTCTGTATTGTGTCAGCGTATGGGGTGAGCGCGGTTGAACCAATACGCACACTCGTGGACGCCCTCAGTAAGCAGCTTCTCCTGCTTCTCCTTTTTCTCCATCTTCTTGCGGTCGCGCTTCTGCAGCCAGCTGTCCGTCGGCACGTAGCCGTCGTTGTCCTTGTACTCGCGCATTGCCTGCAGATACTGCCCGACGCCGCCAATCTTGGGCGTGCAGCGCTTCTCCGGCGCGTGATCGATGGGCTCGACCCAGCGCAGCGGCGGGCGCGGGGCGAACAGGTTCAGCAGCATCGGCGGAAGCTGATACGTCATCTTTAATGTAGGGCTGGAACGCGCTCCAGCTGCGGTGTTGGGGTAGAGTGGAGGTGGTGGATGCGGAGCGCAGACGGGTGAAGTTGGGCGTTCCAGGCAGATTCGCGCACGTGACGCGAGTTTTCGCTCGCCCGACCCAACACCACGGCGCACCGCCAGCCATCGACCGCCAACATGCCTCTCGCAGCGACCCGGACGGTCGCAAAGGCCCAGGTGCGCTCCCCGGCCCTGTCCACGTATCCCTACTGACCCCACAGAATGGCGTCGGCGCCTTCATCCTCCAATGCAAACGGCTCGAATTCCACTACTGCAACTGGTGGGGATCCTCGCGCGGCATGAACGCCTTCATCAAAGCCTCGCTGCCGGCGTTCGCACAGCGCAACCCCGCGGTCGAGTTCTCCGTCAGCCCGCGCCCGCGCAAGCACCCCGTCATCATCGCACACTACATCAACGGCGCCACACGGTCCATCTGCGTCAAGAACCTGCTGAACGAGGGCGTGCGCGAGAAGGCCGAGATGCTGCGCGACAGCAACGGCGAGAAGAACAAGAAGCAGGGCAAGCCCGTCACCAGTATCAATGAGAGCGTGAGGGGTATCTGGTCGCCGTTCCACGGGGCGAAGATCAAGATCTGAGCATGGCGATGTGGTTATAGAAGAGCCAATGCAGCATCTTCTGGATCACGCGCTTGTACGATTATGTGGCATGGATTGGCGCATCTTGGATTAGACATGTACAAATGTACGGATACTGTCAGCATACAATGCACACACTACACGCACGCAAGAGGTCAGATTGTGCGTTCACTTTTGTTCATTATCAGGTAGCTCGTGTCATGATATCCAACTACAATCTCGGCGCGCCGCCATGGATTCACGCAGAGTTGGCGTTGATGATGTCGACGAACGCGGGCTTCAGCGACGCACCGCCAACCAGGAAGCCGTCAATGTCGGCCTGCTTGGCCAGCTCGCTGCAGTTCTTCTCGTTGACACTGCCGCCGTACAGAATGCGCGTCTTCTCGGCCGCCTCGGCGGAGACCTCCTTCTTCAGCCACTCGCGGAGCGCGGCGTGGACGTCCTGCGCCTGCTGCGTGGTGGCGACCTTGCCGGTGCCGATGGCCCTGATATTCGTTAGTTGTGCAATTGGCATTGTCGAGGACACTCACCAGATGGGCTCGTAGGCGACGACGATCTTGCTCCAGTCGCTGACCTTGTCCGCGACGGCCTTGAGCTGCTTGGTGACGACGTCGACGGTGGTGCCGGCCTCCCTCTCCTCGAGGCTCTCGCCGCAGCAGAGAATAACGCTGATGCCGCCGTCGAGCGCAGCCTTGGTCTTGCTGGCGACGAAGGCGTCGTCCTCTCCCAGGATGGTGCGGCGCTCAGAGTGGCCGAGGATGGTCCATGTGATGCCGCTGTCCTTGAGCTGCTCGGCGGAGATCTCGCCGGTGAAGGCGCCGTTGGGCTTGTCGTAGACGTTCTGGGACGCTACCTCGAGGCCCTTGCGCAGGTGCTCGCGGGTGAGGAGCAGGTAGAGCGCAGGGGGGGCGATGACGACCTCTGTCAGCTGTCAGTGCTGTCTCGCTGTGCGCATCCACGCTACTCACCAGCGTTGGGGTCGAGCTTGGCGTCGTTCAGGTTCTGGACAATCTTCTTGATGGACTCAATGGAGCCGTTCCTGTCGTTCGATCAGCTGCTGCATCAAATCGAACGCCTTGCCAACGTACATCTTGAAGTTGCCGCCGATGAAGAATTGACGTGCCATCTTGAATAGTGATGTGTGTATGGTTTTGAAAAAGGGTATAAGGGGGTATCAAAGTGTGTAAATTGAGGTGGAAGGAATAGCGGTGGTGTAATGCGTTGTTGAGCTCTGCGCAGACTACCTAAATGTTTCCTGGCGGGGTCGGTGGTGGGGCAAGTGACGAAGTGCTCGAGCTTCGACCGGCCCTCCGAAGCTGCCCGAAAGCCTGCTATGCTCGGCATTGAAAACACTGGAGATGCGGAGCTTGTATGAGTTGTTTGCAATGCGAAAGAAAGTCACCCGAGGTGATGGAGCTGGTCGAATGTGCCACCAGCAGTCTCGATACAGTTGTCACGAGCAAGAGTCTACCTAGGTACCTACCGTACTTGTAGCTGAGCAGACCCATCCTCAAAACCCATCCTCTCTCCCAGAACCGCCAATTGAGCACGACGTTAAAAGCCATTGAGGCTCTGCCAAAACCCTCCCATAACGTCACTCGCAAGGATCCAATCCACCCGAAGCAACAGAGTGGATCTCCCTCCGACACACTAGCTCAGCCCTACCGCACCCATCCTCACCACCCACCCACCACCACAAAACCAGAATGACCCCGTCCCCACCCCCATCCCCTATGCCAACCGTCCACGGCCTCGCCGTCACCCCGCTGACCCAATGCACCCACTGGCACACGCCCCTCGACATAATCGCCATCAAGCACTTTTGCTGCCGAAAATTCTACGCCTGTATTAGCTGCCACGACGCCCTTGAGACGCACAGGTCGGGTGTGTGGCCGGCGAGTCAGCGTGAGCAAGAAGCGGTGCTGTGTGGAGCGTGCAAGCACGTTCTCAGCGTGGGGGAGTACATGGGGTGTGAGAGTCGGTGTACAAGATGTGGCGAGGGGTTTAATCCGGGGTGTAGGAATCACTGGGATTTGTATTTTGAACTTGGAGTGGGTGAGGGAGGGTCTTGTGGGAGGAGTGAGGCGGCTGGTGGTGGTGTAGCTGGAGCTGCGTTCTGAGGGAGGCTGGAGGAGAGCATTGATGCGGTTGTGCGGATGGGACGAGCAGGTCGGCTCCGGATTCTTCAGTCTCTGGCTGGTTGCATCTTGTGTTGCTGTATGCATACTCTCGGCAGCCTTTTGCACTTGGAATTCTCGAGTTGAGTACTGCCCGACGAGACAACACCAGGCTGCGCAGGGACAGCAAGGCACCCTCTACTTCGATCCTGATCTTCGGATCAGCTTTGGTCTTGGATACAGCTTTGGTCTTTGGGTTATCAAACCTAGTATGCTACCGAGCAGTTTTCTACGTTTCGTCAATCCTCTACCAGGACAACTGCGAGTCACGAAGTCCTTGGTGGTGTTTACCGCAGCACAGCATGCGTGGTTTCAGCACTCACTGGCTGTGCGTTCCCCTCAGACGTTGATCTCGCTTGCAGGCTCTTGACAGGATTCTTAGGCTTTGTGCATAAGGCCGAAGAAGAAAATCTTCTGTATGGCTGAAGTCGGCGCCGTTCTTCTTGGAATCCCCCAAATTTGCGCAATTCGAGTTGCCGTTGGTGTGATGGGAGCGCATCAGAACTAGCCATAGCAGGGACATCTCTGGACAAACTGTGAGTATCTATTGGAAAAGCATCAAGTGGGTTATTGGTTGAGGTGTAATCAGAACGTTGGGTGACGAGGACCGGTTGCTTGGAAAGGTTCTTTGTTTCAAGAGGAAGAAGCACCGACTCATTAACTGATAAGTAAGCAACAAACAGCACTCAACGATCCTGGCCAATGTGCAGCTGTTGTATGCAATTCATATATCGCTAACAGTGCATGTTTGTGTTTTGTGAGCCAGATTGTGGGTATTGCAGCGCACTCTGTCCTGTCTTACAGGCGTTCCTGCTGGCTGGCATCCAAGCTGACATCCAGTAGATACACGATTGACTCGTTGGCCACTTCTACATAGACGCTATCAGAGTTGCGTCGGTTAGATGAGCAGCTTACTGGAGGGGACACAACCAATCCCGCTGGTGTTAAATCTGTGAAAATATCGGCAGAACTGTGGTGCCCTCAAGACGCCTAAATGCGACCTGGAGACTCGACATAACAAAACAGGGCTGCCAACCGTGATCTCGCTCTATGCACGCGTCATCAATTTCGCCCGAGCCGTGGTGGTAAGTTCTCTTATTCCAGTACCACCATCTTGATATTAAAGTGTTTAGCATAAACAAGGGCATATCAGCCACATTTCTTCGACAAGGATGCTTTCGAGGTGGGGTTCAAAGGACCGCAGGTGATAACATCGAGCGGATAATCACCAGGATAATAACAGGCAAGCAGGGTAAAGACAATCTAATAAATAAATTGAACAACTTAACGAGCAAAGTATTAACAAGAAGCCACGCAACTCTCAACCTCTCCAATGCCACCAGTATCTGCGAAAAAAACACTGACAAAAAGCCCCAATGGCCTTTACAATCAGTGAAAAAGTATTGACAAGAAGCTCCTCAACATCAGCGAGCAACGCCTCCAAGGCAACCCTGGCCCTCTCCGTCGACCAACGTCTAGTTCGCCGCAGTCCACAGTGCGGGGCCGGGGTAGGGGTAGCTGGTGGCGCCGGCGTAGATGTTGAACATAACACCGGGGTCAGTCCTCTTGTACAGGCTTGTGCCGGCAACACCGCCAGTGGGGGCAACAGTGCCGCTTCCGGTAACCTTGAGGTTCAAGCACTAATCACAAGATGTCAGCAAGTCTGTTCAGATTCAGGTCCAAGATTCAAGGGCGTACCTGGGGGTACATCTGGGCGCCGTTGTCGCTCTGGCCGCTGTGCAGGGCAATGATCTCGTGGCGGATGACGTAGTTACCGGCGCGAAGGTTGCGGGGGATGACGGTGGAGGAGGTGAAGTTGCTGCGGATCATGTTGTCGGTGACCCAGGTGTTTGAGCTGGGGGTGACCAGGCCGGACTGAGAGATCTTGGACCAGCGGAGAGCGCCGGGGGTAAGGGTGGTGCAGTCACCTGTGTGGGTGTGAGTATGTTGTTATCGTTGAACCTGCGGGATACTTACCGTTGCAAGGCGCGATGTAGTTGATAATGGGACCCTTGTGGCTCTCTGGCCAGGTGTTCCAGTAGAAGTTGAGCGTGGAGCCGGCAGCAGCGGTGGCGTAAAGACGTCCAGCTGTGGCGCTCTTGTGGCAGTTGATGTCGGTGGTACCCATAGCTGCGGGCTCAACGAAGCCGTTATCCTGGTTCAAAGAGTCCCAACCGCTGGTCTGGGGCCTCGAGTTGGCGGGAGAGTAGAACCAGACGGGGTCAGAGCCTTTAGCCCAGGCGCTGCCAGAGTTGACATCCCTCACGAAGCCGTGGGCGGATGCAGTGTCGAGAAGAGTGGCGACAACGCCAACGAGGAGAGCTGCGGAAAGCATGTTGAAGTAGTGAGAGTTGGATGTTGTAGTGAGTGTACTGGAATGGAAATGAATGAAGATGATGATTTTGAAAAGCGACGATGTTCCTATCTTATATACTTTCACACCTCGTCGCTCCGGATGCTCCTGATACAACAGACAGTATACGGAGTCCCTCTTTCCGCATCATCATCTATCTCCAAGCCCCTAAGACGTTGGCATACCTTGCCCGGCGGTGCTATACCAATGGTACTGGTCAATACAGCACGGCCTGTCTTGTCATTCTTGGAGGTGGCTTTCAAAATGCCAAGAAGTGCGAATGCAGTAACGCAGTCAGTCCTGGTCGTCACACAAACGGATTCAAATGAAACAGATATTACCGAGTCCGCCTAGTGCGGCTTGATACTTCCCCGGCAAAGTGCCGGAGGCTGACGTGCAGATCGCGACATAGTGTCGGATATATAGCTAATCTATTTTCGTCGGCATCTTTTGACAACGGGCCGTTAGCGAGTAACCCTTAATCACCTTCACGGCGACACAGAGTAGAGTGTCTGCGTATACCGGTCAGCTGGGCATGTTCCAAGGCTTCAGATAGTCTACAGGTGCTATGCATTGTTATTGCAGTGGCCTGAGTTCTACATCTGCGCCTCCTTGGACGAAACAAAGTGTTTCGACGGCGCACTAGGTTACCATACCCTCACGATCTGCACATGTAAACCGCAATCCTGCTGTGATCATGAGTCGCGATTCCTGTTGCTGAGAATATGGGGGAGTCTAGATCCAGAAGCTCCCTCAGGGCTCAGGTGAATGAAAGAAGAACCTCATTACGTGCAAGCTTGAGGATCGGAAGACTTTCCTCGAAGGGGAGTGATGAGCGATTCGAGTCCCTCATTCGACCTTGGGGAGAGGTGTGCGCTGAGGGCGTGATTGAAATTTATTGACAATGCCATGGCCTTGCGACAAAATACGAAGTCAACGAGAGGAGGAAGTTTTCAACAGCGTCTCCTGTCCTTATGATGATACAACAGCGCCTTTAAAGAAGATGTGAGGCCAATTTGCGCACATTGATAACAATACCCAAATTGCGACAACTTGCTCAATATGTGCTCAACTATACAGCGAAGGATGAGCATGAAGGTCAAGCGTGCATGGATCTGAGGAGCGGGATCAGTGCGAGTGTGGGTGTACTAAGACGCATGAGGACAGATATGAACAACAGAATGGGTTAGTGAAAATGTCCATGATTCGACCAAACCGTTTAAAGGCTCCATTGGGATTTCTGGGGAGGTGGTAGAGCGTGAAGCAACATCGTCAGGTGTTTCTATAATTGTTCTGGGCGGCGCATCAGTCTCCAAACAAAGAGAGAAAATGTAGTGTCGTCAAGATGGGTTAAAAGTGGGGCATAACCTAGCGCACAGTTGAGTGTGCTGCTACTGTCTTTTGCGAAATAGCCTGATGTCCTACCGTACTTCTTACATCAAAACAACCGGTTTGAAGTTGACTTTTGAATCTTGCATGACTTGATATTAATACAATGTTATGGAGAAACTGCTTCGACCGCTTTTCAGCGAGATAGGTAACTGAGCTAAGGCGGCTTTCCAGCAACGGGTTTGGTTCAGCCCTTAGTGATGGTTGATGAACTCCACCGAATCTGCGGCAGGAAGTCTGGCGTGAGTTTCTTCCATCAGTTGTTTGTACACATGAACGTGACTCTTTGCGAGATGGCCATCTCCAAGCTCCTTAGACATGACTTGCTATGCGTTCTTGGTCATGTTGCGGTACTTGAACGGAGTGCTGATCTTGTTGACTAGTCCAAGCCAGATGCCATAGATATACTTGACTGGAGCGGCCTGCTTCAGCCACACTTTGGCTTCTCCCTTGTCTACGAAGATCCCGCGAGGCGTTCTGGCTCTACGGCGAGTGACATACTCCACCCACCGAGCGGTAACATCCTGATTCTTCTCTTTGAGAAAGTCACTTAGGTGTTCCCGAGAGAACGTGTCAATGGAGGGTATTGTACTGGCTTGATCGCCTTGTGCGTTGCTTATGTTTGACAATAAGAATAAGAGAAGAAGTTCACGACATCTGGGTAAGATGTTAGACTAGCCCTCAAAGTTATGAAGTTGGAAGTAGAGTTGTTTGTAGTCGTTCGATTTTTTCGGCTTTATCGTGGTAGGGGCATTTGCAGTTCCTTTGAACGAGCCCTCAAAGGACAATTTCATCGGGATATCTGGGGTTTCGAGATTCTTGTTCCTCAGTTGTCTCTTCGTAAGGCGGGTATGGACCTTAATCCATACCAGGGAAGCCGAGAATGCGATGAGAATCGCCCCTGAGGTGTAAATAACACCAAACGTCACTTTTACCCGTTCATAGTACAGCCTCGTATCACACACTTTCCATACATAAACTGGCTGCAGAATGTATGCACGCAATGTCACCGTCACGTATTTTCATGCCTAGGTCTGTGTCCTATAGTGCACTCATTCCATAGCAATGAACATCATGATACAGTCGTTCTATGTATAGGTATACAGCTTTGCTGCCATGGGCAGCTGATATGCCGTGCTTTACTGATGATATCTAGAGGACACTCAGGTCAACAATGCCCGACGACGTCTTCGAGAACCTACAAAAATTCTCCATCATCACTGATGGTGACAACGGCGGCGAATATCGCTCGACTATACGTATCTGTACCTACCCAACATCCCAAAGCCTATCGAGAACGTGCCACCCCTCTACTACATCCACTTGTCTTTCCCTGCCGCCCCAGACTCGGTATTCTTCGGGCCGGACACATATCTGTAGACCCAATTTTTGACACCCGTGCAACATCGTCTTCCGCAGTCTCTGAGTAGCGCAATAGACATATGCTGTGGATCGGGCGCCGACGCGATACATATAGCAAGACAATACCCAGAAGCAAAGGTCCTCGGGTTGGACGTCAACCCGCAGGCATTGAGCCTCGGAAGCATCAGTGCACATTTGGCGGGTGCTAAAGTCGACTAACAGGAGTCAAATCTCTACGAAGCTGTGTCGGATGAAGACAAGAAGGCTAGAATGGATTCGATCATCAGCAATCCACCATACATTGCCTCTAGTGTAGGTGGCAAGGATCTGCCAATGTATGCAGACGGGGGTGCAGCTTTTGAACTCGACATATCGCTCAGGATTGTCGAAGAAGGGGTAAAGGTCCTTTCGGAGGAGGCCGGGATCATTGTATACTTCGTACAGGGGAGTCGCGATTCCGACCGTAGATCCTGGCCACGACGCGTTCTTCGAGCAACTTCAGAATGTCAAAGGTACTGAATTGATCGAGTACAAAGTACTGCACCCAGACATGTGGCCTGAAGAGATTGGATGCGGCGCATATGCAGAAGTTGGTATACGTTGGATACATGACGTTGGGGCGCCGTGTTGCGGAGATGTCGAGCACGCGTGAAGCGAGTGGGGCAAGGCACAAACTCAATCTTCCATCCACTTGTGCAACAACCATCTTGGCACCCTTCTCATCTTTTCATCTACTCAGGAGCGTCTACAGTTCGATCAGGAAATCATGAGACAACTATCGAGGAGCTATATCCTATAGCTGTTGGGGTTGTTGATCTTAGGTGTCGAGTACGTATACCTTGTGGCGAGGGAAGAGAACATGTTTCACCTTGTGTCCCTCGAATCGCGCTACTTGGACGCATGCTTGCTGTATGGTGGGACAACATCTGATATCCCTTCGTGCTCGGGGACAGTAGATCTAATAGAACGTCATCTAATCATGAAGAGAGCCGCAGACCAGGTTGAAGGAGCGCCAGTGTGCTGCCGGTATCTAAAGTCATCGTTAACTTCTTGATTTAGCCAGTATAACCACTCAATATTGTGACAGAAATAACGAGCAGCACCACTCTCATAGACATGATCAGCAAAATATGCTCGTCACCCGAGGCGGCATCGGGTCCCGTTAAGCGACCTAAGCGCATTCCAGTGCATCTGCCATCGACTCTACATGTCCTATCAGAGATGCCATGACTTGGGAAAGTTTAACGCTTTGAATGTCAAGATAAGTGCATTCCTGGACATTGCGTTTCACGAAGCCATCGGTAGCGAATCGGGTTCATCTCAAAAAGCTATATAAAACTTGTTCCCTGCGAGCATATTTATGTGTCGCAATTCCACGGCTACCATTAAGATGTTCGTCATGCTAAGCTTCAGCCGGCTCTTGCCCTTCGTATGGTCATTTTTGTCCTTCACAGCTGCACAAAGTAACATGTGCGGTACGCTTGGTTACCATGAGCAGCTCAAGTCGTCCTACTTTATGGGGAACTTTTTCCACAATGGTAGAACTTCAACACTCGGCTTATGTGCCACGTATTGCAAGAAGGACTCGAGATGCAAAACTCTTCGCTATTCGTATTGGAGCGACGCGGACGCACAGTATTGCGAATTCTTCAGCACGACAGTGTAAGTACTTCAAGACATTGGAGAGTCCAAAATAATAGCTCAGCGCATTGAATTTCACGGTTGATCGAACGTCGCCGTACTCATATTACGACATTGGTTGCTCCTTTCCTCCTTTTGAAGAAACCCGTACAGTAACCTCGACCACAACTACCACCTCATATGTTCGTATTACATCCACTCTACTTTAAATAGGCACTTACTTTGCCACGATCGTTTCAACGAAGTCAGCAGAGACGACCACGTTGACCATCACCAATGCTGGAGTCACGACGACGTCGACTTCCACAGAGACCATCACAGCGCCAACAAAAACAGTCACTTCTACCACCTCAATTACTCAAACAGTTCCCTCGACCACGATACGTACCGTGACGGCGCCAGTAAAGGTAGTCAGCGTCACAACCACAGGCCCGTTACAGACAAAGACGGTGCGGGTTACATTTACGCGCACTCTTCCAGCATCAACGAAGACAATATTGTGCCCGAAAACTAGGGCGGGTTGAATACAATGAATATACAGTAAGTTCGAAAACAAAAGCCTGATCGTATGCAATGTGGCGATGCCGAGGCTTTACTGGGAGAGGCACCAAAACGCTTCAGGAGGTTCTGTGCGTCGGCTTGGCTATCTGTCGTTGCAAATATCTTTGTGGAATACCCTCTTCACATGAGGAACCACCTTTCTTTTTCTTGCAATAGGACAAAATTTAGTATTAGGGGGCAGTGTATCCTCACAGTGCTAACTAAAACGTGGGCTTTCTCCAAAGTAGACTTCCACCTAGCGCGACACCGGATCGCGCTCCGGAGAGGCGCAGTCGCGGCCACATCGTCCAAACTTTGCGTATGACGTCGTGGCTTCTAACGCCTGACTTACTTAGCACTGAACAGCCACCCTGATTACTCAAAATGACATGGGCTAGGCACGGAAAGGCTTGGTTGACAGATTGTGAGCAGTCGAAGAGTGAGGTCCGAGACAAGCTTCGCGACATGCGGAGAACCTTGCAATCCGCCTTGGATCCGCCTTCGTCACGCTGAGATCCCGGTGAGTATAAGTTATAAAGCAAATTCGAAAATGCGGCACGCGCTAGCACGGAACTGTGTAGCAATAAATATATCCGAGTCTCGATGTTGTTAGTATGATTCAGTCTTGGAGTATACCTCCACAGTTCCACATACAGATTCCTTTCAGTATTTCATCATGTCCGAATATCAAAAGCCCTTCAAACAACATGTCAACGCCTCAGACATAAATAAGACCACACAAGGTCCAGCCCCTGCGTATACAGAACCGTAGACACCCCATTCTTCATTGTCTGACCAAAGCTGACAAAAGCAGTAACCCCCCACCAGCCTACACCGCCGATGCTGCAACCCGCGATCTACTTTCGATGCGCGAAGGCGACCCAGACGAGAAAATCGATGTTCCCTTCGTATACAGCCACGACAAGAAATCCCTCAAAGACTATCTCGCGTTCCGCAATGTAGGCACTGTAACGCGACGCATTGTGCCGCGACCTATGACGCGCAGGCTGTATAACGAGCGCTATGCACATGACGCCGATGGCAACTTCGTAGGTACGGGGATCATTGCGCCAGATGCTGGGCTCGTGTTTATACCCAGTAAAGGGACGGAGCAAGATCTCCTGGACCAGGTTAGTCGGATGGCGCATTCGAGGAAGAACCACGATCCTAGTGATTTCGCTTTCCAAGACGGGCGTGGAATGGCGCCCATTGGAGGTGGCTGGGGTGTATCCTAAGAAGCTCATCGATCTGTGGCGGCAGGAGAGTTTGGATCTGGATGTAGAGCGTGGTAAGGATCGCAATGTTCAATTTAATGACACCCGCAAGATCGGTTTTGGTTCTGAGATCGTCTGCGTTTTCCCGGGTGGGAGAAATGTGCGCGTCCTGGCCGCAGGTGTAATTCTCTTGTCGCGAAGCCGAGAGTGGTGGTATCTGAGATGATGTTGTTCTGCCTCAATACTTCATTGATGAAAGCACCGTATCCTCAAGACTTGATCCATCCGACTCTTTTGATGGGCCAATCCAACCACACTCTATGCTCACGGGGCATCAAGTCCCAGATACCACTCATGACGTGGTGTGTCCATCCTTGCATATACCAGAATTGCTCCAGGACGCGGATCAATACTACAAAATGTGCGTAGATAATCATCGGAATTGGATCGCGCTGCTGTAGGCGCTCAAGAAAGTCGTCTGACATCCGGAAAAGCCACCCGAAGGTCACATGATACTCTCCGTCAACACCTTTGTATCGATTATCATACATCTCCCGGAGAATGTCGACGGCATTCAGATCATCTTGATAACTGGAAGTGTCCTTTGTCATGAAGTCCACATGCTCTCGTAGATCGTCAAGTTGCTTCTCATACTCTTCAGGTACCTCCTGAGCTGGTAAGGGGCGGCCCTTAGTTTTTGTCGCAGGAGCATGTGTTTTGACGAACTGTGGGCGTTCAATGCTCGCTAGTGTCGTTCTTATACCGCGGAACATCATAAGCCAGTCCGATCTCTTGTCCCGTCCAAAGGCGAGGTATTCACCAGGTTGTGGACCACGACCCCAGCTTATGAAGCAGATCATTTGTACAGCGACGAGCACCGCGTCGCAATTGCTTGGATTCAGATTAGCAATGCTTGGTGTTACCAACACAAGTGCACGCTCGTAGTGATGGTCTGCCGTAGCAGTGTATTGCTCACGTCGACTGGGTCGACTGTGTGCCAGATGCAGCGCTGTGAGTGCAAACATCAGGTGCAAAACGTAAGGGTTCTCAAAGCCTATTTCGGCCATCTGGGTTTGCCAAGTAGTGCCTGAAGTCATCCAAGGTGAGACAGAGAAGCATGTCGAAGTTGTGTAGTAGTAGGTGAGCTCGATCTCAGACAGTGGCAACCCCTCGGAGCTGGCGTGGTTGCCGCTGCTGCTGGGCGAGCCTGCTGGAGGGCTAACAAAGTCACAGACAACCTGTCGACGCCTGCAATTCCCACATTCCGGCTTCTTCTCGTCACACTAGAGGGGTCAGCACTGATCTTGTTCCCTCTCACGTTGAAACGCTCTGTCAATTTCGTGGTCAGAGAACCAAGAATTCCAACATGAATTTTAAAAATTGGAAACTCTCCAGATGCCAAAGTTTTCTGACTATTCCAACCATTCCACTGTGTAAGGGGTATATAGTTGGGCGTACCTTGATGCGGCGAGTCTTGCAGTTCTTGCAGCCAGCGCGCGATTTGCGATGCGAGCGTCTCGTAATCTTCCTCTCATTATGCCCGTCCTGTTCATTCGCGGACGGTGAGGCTGTATTGGAATGGGTTAAAGACAAAGGCGAGTCTTGTTGCATAATTGATGATGATTCGGCGGACGAAACGGTGCGCTGGGCAGCGAGTGCGTATTTGAAGCGAGGAAAGAGCACGAACACGAACGCGCGGCTGTCTTCTTCCTAAGCGCCATGACCACGCTGGATCTTCGTACACCAAATTCATCCTTTCTCTGTTTCGCAAGCCCTGCCCAGATGGAAAGAAAATTCCTGGTCTAAATTGATCAAACCAGACAAAGAAAGAGATCTCTTTCGTAGGCGCTGACACTTAGCCAGGGATGGAGTGCGGCGTTCGTGCATGTGCATGACTCGCGAATACGAAAATCCTCGTTTTCTCTTTCAATACGACAGCAGCCGTAGCAGAGTTTGGTGACAGTGAGGTCAGGGTGCATAGGTTGAGACCACCAACTGCTATTTCTGGCAACTCATACAGCATTTCAGTGGTACCTGTGACAGATATAACTCCTGAGCTCCTCACCTTGCTTCCGTCCGACACATTCTGCACATTTCGCCTACTTTGCACTTTCCAGGCTCATCTCTATATCAAACTACAATGGGGAAACCTACACAACCTGAAGTACCAGCTGGTACTTCCAACGATATGGCTCCTTCATCCTCGTCAGTCAACAACGCCATGCCTGTCGGCGCGCCGCCGCCTATGCCTCCACCTCCTTATTTCAAAACGCAATTCATCGATCCGAGTTCTTTCAAATCCGCTGTCAACGACAAGCTCGACCAACCCCTTGTGTCGCTGTTTCGCCTCAGTGTACGGATACTTCAACTCATTTTCGCATTGGCTTCAGGCATATCCTATGCTATGGAGATGTCGCACGGCAATGGACGCGGAGAAGCATCAGGGAGCTTCGTATTCTCACAAGTTGCGTTTGGCGCTACAATTGTCATGCTCATCGTCAACGGCTTGACTGTGCGGTACTATCGCATCTCATGGGTCTTTGACTAAACCCTCACGGTATTCTGGTTTGCGCTGTTTGCCATCTTCTACCAGGTATATATGGGAAATGACATGACGCAAGCGTATGAGGGAGTCGATCTAGGACGCATGAAGCGAGCTGTCTGGTGTGATCTCATAAATGCGATGCTGTGGTCAGGGAGTGCACTCTTCTCAACAACGATGTGTTGCTCCGGTTTAAAGGCGTCTGTCAAAGGGAAGATCAAGAACAGAAGACAGAGGAAGGAGAAGGCAAAGATGATGCAGACGCTGGATCAGATGGAGACAGGAACTATTCGGACATAGAAGTCAACATCTGTCATTTAGTACTTCGTAGGTATCTCGCCAGCTGCATAATTTAGCAATTCTTTTAAGCAGGTGTTTTGTCGACTCGGATTTGTCTTCAGCCACAAAACTATCACTGTTCGGCTAATATGGCGGGCAGTCACAGCGATTACCCTGCCGGATGTACTCGCTACCGTGGTCGTATGAGTACTAACGTTGACGATGGTTGCCGCAGGAGGGCTGTGTGCGGGCCAAGCGACAGGGGCGGCTCCCATCTCGGCGGTTTTGTGACCCTTCTGCAGCGGTGGGAACCTCCCTTTCCACTTCCTGCACCCAGTCGCCCAAACGCGACCAGGAAGGATCGATACAGCACTAGCTTCTTCGCTGCACGCTGTCGTGAACCTAACGCCTCGATGCAGGGCAAGACTGGGCTTACAGACGATGGTGTACCGAGGTGAGTGTGACCGGTAGGGCTGACGCACCCACGAATTAGCTGACACCCCACCAAAGGCAAGCCATCATCAGGTGCGTAGGCTTTATCAGTGTTGCGCAATACTTCCTCATGACTGACTTTTGTTCAAGCGTGTGGAGAATGTAGAAAACGTAGAAGTAGGGTATGTTGAGATCTCTTCGTGCAGTAGACTCAGCGCTGTGCATCTTGCTAATGATTCATTATAGTGTGACCAAGCCACACCCTGTGGACAATGCGTCAAGGCTGGGCGCACATGCCCAGGATATCGCAATGTAGTCGATCTCTTGTTTCACGACGAGAGCGCAAAATTCGCTAGGAAGAAGAAAGGCCAGTCTTCAAGACCAACAGCACCAACACCTCAAAAGGAAGAAGTCGCATTGCAGAGAGTTCCACCCGTCAACCTCACCAACATTGTTATATATCAGCCATGGGAAGACCTGGGTGTTCATTTCTTCATGTCGAACTATGTCGGCACAGACCCTGATGTATCACAGCTGCATTACTTCCCTAATTTCTACGCGACATCGGGATACACCACTTCGTCATTGAAGAGCGCGATCGTTGCCAGTGGGTTGGCTGGCTATGCCAGAGTTGCTCGTCGCCCTGATCTGATAGAGCGGTCAACTAGGAAGTATGTCGCCGCGATACGAGACATCAACACCGCATTGTCCAATCCTAAGGATGCCGTTAACGACACCACCCTCATGTCGATCCTGATGGCGGCGATGTGGGAGACCATGTTAGTTTCGCCAGAGTCGGGTATGCACAATGTCGGCAGGCATCTTGAGGGTGCGATGTCCGTCGCGTACCTGAGTCTACAACAGCGACCGCCAAGTGACGTCTTCATGGCGTTGCTCACCACTTTGGTTCAAAGTGTGATTATGAACTGCTGGATTCAGCATGTACCCTTGTCACCTTGCTACAAGCAGATCAGACCCTTTGTACCCGACAAGATCAATCCGCACTCGGTCCATGCAAGGCTTGTCGATGTACTATCGCGAGTGATCGACTTACGAGATGATCTCAAGCAAGGGCCATATCAAAGTCCAGATACAATCATCCGGCGAGCTCTTGAACTTGACAGCGAGTTGAAAACGTTTATCGACGGAATGCCAGACCACACGTTGTTCGAAAAGTGCTGGATACCGACAATACAGGCAACCGAAGCACAACAACTGGTATATAGCTCGATGTTCCATGGTAAGCCCTTGATGTTCTCATTTTGCGGACGTGTGAATATTTGCTGACCTGGACAAGTCTACCCACAACAATTCGCTGGCCATCTCTGGAACAACGTTCGATCTTCTCGCATACACCTGCACCAGCTCATCCATCAACAATGCTCTCTGCTACTTTCTCTCGGCATTGAAAGCGCGCACACCAATTTGCATCTACAAAGATCGGCGTCTGAATCAGTTACCATTGTCCTTGCCGAAGAGATGTGTGCAACCATCCCACAGTTGCTCTCATACTCAGACTATCTCCATCAATTCGTAGAGTCAACTGACATCACGCTACCAACCCGCCCACGATCACCAAATCGAAGCGAAGCAACTATGGCATCTGGCTTCTCAGAGCCCACAGATCCAGCGCAGGAAGATTCCAGCTCTAATGTATCATCACCAAATCCCTCCAACGCATCGAGCCCGCACTCTACATCCACCCATTCCTCGTATTCGTCTAGCAAAGATACTTCCAGGACCTACACAGCGAAAGTCCCCCTCTTTACCCCGGGTGCGCTCGACCCCGCAAGTGCCTTTCATCTATTACTGAAGCTGCACAACCTCCTGGTTATCCCCTGGCTGCCCTTCAGCATGCAGTCCTGGATCCAAGGCCGAATATTCTGGATCGAGAACAACTCGGACCCCTACAGTGCCGGGCGCATGCATGACATGGTGCGCAAGCGGCCCTGCGACGGCTTTCCTGTCAGCGACGCACCAGGCCAGATACCCCTGGGAGGAATCTGCGACACGGTCGCGCTCACATCGGCGGACCAGCGGCTCTGGTTTCTAGCGCACAGCTGGCTGTTCGTGGGCATCGATTGGAACGCAGACAACTACTCTGAAGCAAGTCGCCCCCGCATCTGCCCTCTCGCAGTGCCCCGTCTCAGTCCTCTCGCACTGTCTCTCGCACTGCCTGGCTCGACTAACGGCAACAGCAACCGACCACCGATTCCTCAGCAACCGAGCACTCAGCGCAGCAAACCACAGCCGACGAAAACCTCCCCGGCAACAGCACCGCGCCATCGCCCCCGGGTAATGAGGCGACAGAGGCAAGGACGTCCAAATTCTTGAAGTGTATGTGGTAGCAGGACCTGACTGAGCAGCAACAGAGTAACGTAAAACGCCAGATGCAAAGAAACACGACGCAGACGAAGATGGATGAGTTCATTAACGAGCTGCGGCATGGTGCAAAGTTGGTGTGGAAGAAGCCTCACTGGACGTTTGGGTGATGGGTGCTGTTTGGTGTGTGCGATATAGGCACGAGGACTGCTCAATCGCGGACGGAGTCTTGAGACGAGACTAAAGACCGTTCTGCGGAAGTACCAAGCAGGAAATACAAGAGTGAATGATAAATTGATCAATAATTTCACAAGTTGAATATTGACATTCCCTGATCAATGCTGTCCCAGCGCCTTGCCGCGAAGCACTTTCGCAAGCAGGTTGTGATCGAACGCCCGCTATATAAAACGCCTGAGTGCCAACTGCTGTTGATGGCATGCATTCGTGCTGGTGAAGCTGACAAGAGCATCAGTCCTTCGTGAGATCCAACTGCCTTTGTTCCCACGCGTCCAGCGCCTTCTGCAATCTTGCCTTCGCTTTCTCCCCGCCATCTGTTAGGCCTTTCTTCTTTTTCTTTCGCCATAGTGCCCATATATAACTCTTGGGCACTTCGTCGAACCTCTTGCCCTTGAATCCGCCTTTTTCGAAGGTGTAGCTATCCACTTCAGACTCGTAGAGGCCTTTGGGGTATAAGTCCACAAAAGCTTGCTGCATCTTAGGGTCGCTGTGGTACTCGTCCGAATTGAAGATAGAGCGTAGGTACGACATCGGCAAGCTGTCCATGCGGCGGCCGCGATATCTGCCGAAGGTGAAGCAGTAGTTATTCGGGCGTCGCGCTGTGCATGCTTGTGTTTGGATTGTAGTAGCGGAGGCGAAGCCAAGGCCGCGGCGCGAGGGCTCGGCCATAGACGTATCGCGGGTATGAGCAATAAGAGAGTATTCTGAGAGCGGAACAGTCAGGGAGAAAGGAAGGGGCGGCGCGGTATCGATACCGTAGCGGCCGAGGGCACCTAAGTGGTAGTTCCCCTTCACTGGGTAGGAGAGCACTTCGCCGGTCTGGACAGGTGTGTAAGGTTGACGCGACTGAGGATCGATCTCTGCAGGGACAGACGTCGTGCCGTTTTTGTATAGTGAAAGAGCTGCGATGGCTTCGGCGATCGTGAACATGATAGCCTTTGAAGGGACACCCTGAGGGAGTGCAGCTTTCCAATGTGTAATTCCGTCCTTGTTCTGTTGAGTGGTCTCGAGTGCGTCTGCCCGGTCCGTCGTGTGGACGTTGCTACCATTGATAGGCTGCCAAGGCAAAGGACCGGGCTTTTCGACCCGGTTGAGTGTTCTTTTGATTGTATCAGCGACCGCAACGTCTGCCTTGTCGACCTCCTCCATACCGTCCTCATCAAACTTGAGTTCCGCCGTTCGCCGCTCAGCTGGCGGTGCGACTTTCCTTGCCTTGACCTTCCGTTTCGAGCCCAACGTATATCGCGAGTCAGAATCGTCGTCGGAGTTCTGTGAAGAGACAGGCCGGGACCTTTGCGCGGGGTCATCGTTGTTCGAATCGCTGCTGGTTAAGTCCACCTCTGTAGGCTCTCGTGTACCAGCAAGATCCGTGCAAGTTTGCTCCATTGCCGCACTACTCTCGCCTTGGGCTCTTTCCTTGCGTGTCTTGCGTGCTGTCTTAGCTGTCGAGAGTCCGTTTGCCCTTTTTGACGGCGACGTCAACGGTGGCACTACTGGTGCTGGACCTGTAGGCACAACTCTAGCAGTGCTTTTCACCTTCTTTCGGCGCTTAGCCGAAGGCAGGCTCGGCGGCTGCGCAGTATTTGTTGTCTCGGGCGTTGCATCGTTGCTATGTCGTCGTCGTCGTTCCGGGCGTGTGAAAGGCGGCAACTGGATTGGCACAAAGAAATCTTTTGATTGTCGGCGTGTCGTCAGCATAGTGATCGTGACTACAGTGTTGGCGTTATGCCGCAGCCGTAAACGACTGACTGTAGTGCAGGGAAGCTGCGGAAAGATGATGCTGTGTTTGGGAACTTTTGGGTTTGGACCGCACGTGCCACAACGCCAAAAAGTTCAAGGCAGTCGCGACCGCACGTGCCGGTTTGTCGATGGCCTAAGGATGCGCCTTCCCTTGGCGGCCAGTTTTCTCGTTGAAGTCTGCCAGAGCCTCCTTCAAGCCAGGCCATGAGTTAATAACAGTCGGCATGCCCTCGAGCGTCTTTAGGTAGTTCTCGTCGACATCGCCGAGGCGTTTACCTTTGAAGGCGCCTTTGGGAAATCTGTACTTCTCACACGCTGAACCACCACCACGTGTTCGTCTTGGAGCTTGGACTGGTGCCTGTGCTGGTGGTTGTTGATTCGTCGCTGTCTGTCGCATTCCTGGACGGTGATGGTCGAATGCCTCCTGCAAGCCTGGGTGCCTGCCATCGAAGACAAATGACTGTCCGCCAATGGTGCGCAGATAGTCCTCTGGCACATCTGAAATATGGCTATTCTTGTACTTACCCCAGTCAAAGACGTAATCTTTCACGAAGTCATGGTCTGGGAGTCGTGGAGTGGGAATTGCAGGTTTGTTTATGGCTGGTCGTTGTCCTCTCGGGAAGTCCGAAACATACGTGGACGATCTTGTGGAGTAGTTGCCAGCATTGCTAGGAGCTTGCGCATATGACCCCTCCGCAAATGTGATGTGCGTGTTTTGCGTGAAGCTGTAGCTGTTACCACGGCTGTGAAAGGCTTCGATCTCGATCTCGATAATCTCTCCGCTCGCATCGAATCTACCCATTTTTCTTGCGGCCAAAGGGAAGCCGGCCTGATGCAAGGTATCATAGATAGATATTGCTTCCAGCGCAGTGAACATGACTTCGGCCCTCCTCGGTCTCCCGCTCTGTGGCCGGACCTCTCCCAGGTTGATCATCATATCGTCTGCGCTGTCGTCGGTGTCGAGGTCGCTCATCGAATCGTCCATGTCCGAGCCATCGTCGCTAAGCTCGCCTTCTTCAAGCTCCGAGTCGTCCGAGTCGTCCAGCGCGATTGGGTTGAACGAACTGCCACCACGCGCTCGAGCGCTGTTATTTAGGGCCCCGAATTGGTTCCCACTCCTCTGGGCCTCGACGAACGACCTGAACTCTTCTGCACCATTATGACTGCTTTGTTCCCGTGTCGGGCGGCCTCCAAAATTTCCTCCTCGACCTCCACGCCCTCGGCCGCGACCTCGCTGTGGCTTGCCTCGCGCTGGCATTTTGGATTTCGGTGTAGGAGGTGGAGGCGCGGGTTTGGCAGCTACACCGCGCTGTGCAGCGACGCGTGCGCGCCGCTTTTGGCAGGGCCGTGGCATGGCGCGACCTTTGACAACCTGCATGAGTGAGTGTTGAGACTTGAGCCGACGCTTGAGGCTCAAGTGCGGAACGAAGTGTGGGTCCGGACAAGCGACCCTGGAATGCGAAGCCCTTCGCTACGTCCCTCCACATCTACCATTGTCGACCCTGACGAGCAATCAATGGGCGACAGATACTGCAAATCACTGGTCCCAGCGTTTGGAGTTAGCAAGTAAGCTCGATGCACACATTGGTGCGGTACAAGAAGGCTCGACTCCCTTCACGACAGTATTAAACTCAGCTACCTAAGCGACAGGGGGAGACGAACACGACCAGAAAGAGATCAGGGTTCCGACAGTATTTGACAAACTAGACGTATCGGATCTCTGCCTCGGGCTCCTTCTCAAGTTTGCAGAGTAGAAGGCTCAGCCTCGAAGACCTCCGTTCCCTGTCAACGAAAGAACACTGTCTTGGGCATTTCGTCCGCACCTGTACCCCCACACGCAGTGTTTTGAGCGCCTGCAAAGACGGTATTCTGCTGTCATTCGTCGCGAGCGTTGTTTACAAAGCAATTTGCAACGGGAAAAACTTATATTAGACTTAAATCGTCGTGCTTCGCAACATTCCAGGAGTTGTTTCAGCTCGTTTTCAGCTCATTATCTCTTTCAACTTCGTGTTTGTTCACGCAGTGTGCAGTACGCTGCGTATATTCTTTACGGCAAACAAATCGTTTTCAGGAAATAATAGACGAGCGCGACCGCATTAATATTAGTACGCCACCACTACGCCTCCTTTAATGTCCAATATGGCCTCAAGGTTCACATTGTTTGGGGCTCGGCGCTATGCGTGCACACTGTCGGTCTTGCTACTGCCAGTGGCGTAAATGGTTCGCGTAAATGACACCGCTAAGCCGTCTAGACTATGAGCTGAGTATTGTGACAAGAGCTAAATGGTGATAAGCTCAGCCTCACCAACAGGATATATGATTCGGGAGCCAGTAGTCTGCTTTCGGTTATAGGTATACACTGACTTGACTCCAATGGGCTGATCGCGTGGTATCTCTGAGCCTCTTTTGTGGCTTCTCCCGCGCCTGGTTTTCGATACTCAATCGCTGCGAGTCTACTTAAGCTGGGCCTCTGCCCGTGCTCTTCAACCTTTCAGCACGTATCTCCTGTCACTCGAAAGCTTCCTCCAACGGACCGTATACTGCAAAGATGCATACCTTCCAAACGACTTCCTTGTTGGCTCTTTTCCTTCCTGTTTTAGCATCAGCAGCTGGTACCTGTACCAGTTCTGGCTCTCTAGCATGGCCGCCCGTAGGTGACTGCGCTACACCTGGAAAATTTGACACAGCCGTTCAGAATTGTAGAGCTTGCTGCATGAACGATCAACCTTGCTTTACTACATGCCTGAAAGCTGCTGGGATTGGTAAACGCAGCACCGTTGATGAGATGTTCTCGGGCTTTGTCCCGGATGCCCGAGGGCTGGGAAGGCGGGCTGTGGATCTGACTTGTGATGTGAATGAGGGGTGTTACAAGTTCACCGATGGCAGTTTGTTGTGCTTGAGCTTAGGAACGGGTATGTTGCACCGCATGAGCTACAAGAGAAGACAGACGTCGGACTGACAACCAATCTCTTAGGAAAGTACCACGACGACGTAGGAGGCAATGGCGATTACTATTCTGGCGTATACACGGGCCCAGATGGAAAAGTGCAGACTGGCACTTCGACGGCGACGGCGACGGCTACGGGAAACACAAGATCGCCTTCATCCACAGCACAAGGGACCAGGTCGGCGAATGTGGCTCAGACTACATCAGCGGGAGCTGCGAGTGCAGCTACAAGTTCTACTGCTGCGCCTGCCAGCACTGGCGCTGCACCTGGGATGGCCCGAGCAGTCAACCATGGTCTTACAAACGCCGGAATCCTAGGCCTCGTAGTCGGGCTTGTTCTATAGAGATGCTTGCGCAGTGTTTCAGCCAGACATACTTTTGAGTGTGTGCCGCATCACCCCACCTTGGTATGTGTCTAGAGCGAATAATGAAAATTCTGAACTACAGATAATGGACGATCTTTCCTGCACTGATCTCCTCAAACATCTTCATTGAAGCCACAGAAAGAGATGCTCGATCAATGCTTCCAATTGATCAGTCTCTCCCTGTAAAAAAACGTTTTAGTTTCTGCGCCACACCAGATCCCCGGCTTGACTTACCGTCGTCACTGGCCCAGTTCCCATTACTAGTCCATCGCTGCACTATCTCCACCACGTCTGCGTTCCCAGTCTGCTCAGCCTCGCTCCGAAAAAACGCAGCATCATCAGCGTCCCCATCCACACCCCTTTCCATGAAGATCTCGATCACATCGACTCGTTCGCATACCACCGCCTGCCGCATCGCCTGCGTCGACAGAGTAACGCCCTTTTCCACCATGGCCTCAATCACGCCCAGTGTCTGGCCGCCTAAGATCGCATTGCACAACGTCCGGGGGAAGTAGCCAGCCTCGAGATCGCCATCATGCTCGATGAGGAAACGGAGTAGGGGTGTAATCTTCTCGGGTGACTGTTCGCACGCCTTGGTGACGAATGTGTCTGTATGGTTGTCCCACTCGAACGAGACGATGGTGCGATCATAGTCGTAAAGCGCTTGGAGAATGTTCAGGTTCGGATGGCGTACTAACGCTTCGATAGTTTCGCCGGTGAATTGGATCTTGGTTTTGGAGTAGGTTCGTAGGATTAGAGATACCACGTCAAGCTGCCCGTTTGTGATTGCTGCTGCAAGCATGGAGTTGGCAGGCGGTGGTCCATCGGCGGAGGGTATGTAGACTGGTTCTGAGCCTTCGATGCTATTCGCTACAAACAGTTGTTGCAAGGTTTTAACGTTTCCTGAGGTGCATGCGTCAATTGTTTCCTGACTCTGCGATGACATTGCGCCTTGCGGATATTATTCTGGATGATCTGCTTCCTAGTTGATACTCGGGTAGTTGGAAGAAGAAGGCGTGATGAGGTAGTTCGGCACAATATTGATAGCAAGCTGTTTGAGAGGATTGTTGGCAGGCGTCAATACGATTGTCAAGGGATACTCTCTAATCGTAAATACGTGTATTGGTGGTGTCTTCTTTTCTCTCTGAGGAGGATTCCTCATTAGGTGGTAGGTGCGGGGCGCACATGGGTGGGTCCTGTTCGCACCCCAAAAGGCTGCTAATTCCTTTCAGGCCCCCACACCCCAAACAACACGGATACCGACAAAGTCCGTTCGGCATCCAACCCGCTGCCGCCTTTCCGTCTCTGCACTGATGACCAAACCCACTGGGCCTCAACGGGTCCGCATAAGCGTAGCGTACTCCGGAGCTGGGTTGCAGGTCTGCATTCCACTACGATGTAGTCCTGGGATCTTTTTTGCATCTACTCTCCATACGGCATCACGCAGATGTAATTCGATGTATACAAAACTCACAAGTGCTACCCGCGGAAGACCATGTGATCCACTAAAGCATTTGATGGTTCAGTTCTGATTCCACTGGAAATCATAACCCTCCCAACATCAGTACGGAGATGAGTTTCCTGGCAAGAGGGTGTATTGAGCAAATGCCTGAAGATCTCTCGACCGGAGCACCGACTCTTCACACCGCAGCTACTCGAGCCTGGCCTGTATTCTGATCTTCTCCAGGCATGATGCGCTACTGAACGGACTTGCGCTTACTTGAGTTCCTGCAATTCACCATGTGTCCAAGGGTGACGAGCATATAAACAAGAGACTTTGCTCTCAACATGGCGTCCGTCAACACTCTTTCACTAATTCAGCAGCGCAAGCAGGACTTTTACCGGCTGTACCCTCATTTATCTTTGCTTTCCGTAACCCTAAACTACCCTTACGCTCCATATATTCCATCACTCCTCAAAACTTTTGAATATGTCGACTTATATCTTGGTACTCACTTTCGGACTCTTTACTAGCAACGCCTTGGCAGGTTGTATTCCCTCCAAGCTTGCACACTGCGAGGTCGGCGTGCAATGGCTGAATAAATGCCCTAAAGGTATTCCCAAGAAATGGGCATGCCTGGATCCCAAGATCGATTTCCCAACCGTTGATTGTATTGCGGCGGGCATTGAAGCTTGCGGAACCCTAGCAGCGAACCCAGCTCTCTTCTACTCATTCGGCGCCACCACTATCGAAGTGCGTACGAAGATTCGCGACACGCTGACCCCCCGCCCCGTAATGTTTAATGACGCGCTACCGAAGGACTGGGACAACAGGATCAGTGCAGAGCCTCGCTTCGGTCTCACTCAAGGCAAGATAGCAGACCCAGGATTCCAGAAGCGATACGATGCGTACGTCAATCGCTTCTCGGCGGCCATGGCGAAAGCGGCAAAGGGGGAAGTCATAATTGTAACCCAGACACGCACCTCCCGCAACAAAGGCGAGGGCGCATACTCAAATCCGGATCCGCAGACGCCCGCAGAGAACAGATGGCGCGTGTACGAGTTCCCGACCGCGCAGCGCAATTCGAAGGTGACGAGCGTGGTCAGTTACGCGCTTCAAGAGAACCCCCTCAAAAAGGTCGTCGATTTCCAGCCTGGTGGTGCAAAGGGAGAGCTCTTGCCAATGCCTTCCTTCCCAAACCCTCCCAAGCCAGTTTCCCCTCAGCAGCCTGCTACGCCTCCTGCTTTTACTCCGACGCCTCGACCTGCCACCCCGAAGCCCAAAACCAGCACCCCCAAACCCGCTCCTGCACCCCCCAAGAAGCCCGTTAAGAAGCCTACACGCAAGACGCGCGCGGCTCGACGCACAGAGATGCTGAGGGATTCGCAAGTGTGAGGGCTGTGTACAGATACGTCCTGGTGGTGATGGCGTACACACTGTGGCAGACTTGTCTCTACAGTATTACGAGGACAACAATAAACGAGCCCACGTCTGATCTTTGCCGCGACTCGGATATGCCAACGCCACCAACACCATAGGCAACGAGGATGGGTGATTTAGGATGGAAGATGGAGGATGAAGTTAAAGTCGTGTTGATACGTTGCGATTTCAATCTTAGCAAACACGAGAAGTCCGCTATGATTCAAATTTCCTTTATCCATCATGTTACTGATGTGTGTATGCTGCATTGTGCAATTTGTCAGTCTTTCACGCTGACTGTCAACTGTAGGCCTTCGTCGGCGCCGAAGCATGATCTAATGCATTGTTTCTCAATCCCTTTTATATGCCGGAATTTGTACATATGTTTTTCTCAACACAGCCAGCAGCGGAGTTGGATCTAGCCCCAAAGCTGCCCAGTAATCATGGTGCGATGAAGTCCGTAAACAGATGGCCAAGATAAAAGCTACAATATACTATCACGATTACAGGGTGGATTAATTCTGACCTGTGTAGAGAAGGGCAGTAATGTACATACACGCCGTTTTGGATGAAACAGTAGCACATCTGGCAACTTGTCAAGTGCCGAATTTGTGTCCAGCCTCCACTACTTTGAACGGGCAAGACTTCCAGTCACAGGTGTCCTGTGGCGATCAGCTCTGCTAGCAACCATAATCGAAGGATTCAAACTTACCTGGTAGACTTTGGTACCCCACCAGCTGAAGTGATCTGAGGCCTTCGACCAAAAAACAGCAAAAAAGATAACCACTGCCGCTATAGCGATGGAACTGTCGAGGGCTGCGCTAAGCACAAATACATATCGTTTCCACCACACCGTGTACTTTCGCTTAATAAGAATCCCAAATGTGAGACCAACAACAGCCCAACTGCCATAATTTGTGCCAGAAGCAGGAGGCAAGAAGTTCAGACCGCCAAGCAGTAATGGTACGTGTGCATGCTTCCAGAAACTATTCGGGTACCGCCGTTTCAGTCCGTATACCACAACCGGGAGCACAAGACCCAGAATGAAGAAGTAAAGTAAACTGTGGTAAGTCGAATCTGCAGAAAAGAAGCGACGCGGCCCAACAGCGCCCCAGATGGTACTGGTGTTAAAGTGCGTACGTGAGAAGGGACATGTAAAGCCGTTCACAGCTTCCTTGGTACACACACCGCTAATATTGGTGAGCGCCCAGTTCAGAACGCCAACTTGCGCAAGGGTTACAACGCAGATGGCTACAAGCTGGACAATGAAGAGTTGACATGGGGGAATCTAGACGCTGGTTAAAAACGATGACTTAGAGATAGCGCAAACTCGACTTACTCCGCAATAGAGCCCCAATTTGAAGTCCTGCGAGAACTGCAACGCTTTGACTCCGGAAATGTAGCCAAGGTTGAAGAACCAGATATTTGCCAGAACGCGACCTTCCCAGATGTATCCCGCAATGATTCTGCAGAAGACATCCATGTTGATTTTGAGGTTTGTTGTACCATAAATTATGCCTAGCTGTCTTGAATTCAGTAACGATACGCAGCAGTGGCCTTCCAGACATGACTTACCGGCACAAAAAAGATAAAAGAAACAGCAAACGCCAGAAGTACACCGTACCAAGGCAGCTGCACTTTCCAATACTCGCAACTGAAGATGGCGCAAAACAAAGAAACTGCAGCTGTTACCCAGTACCACCAAATCGGGGTCTGAACAACTGAAGATCCGGCTATATCCTGGTCTATCACTTGTTTACGGTAAGCGTGCTTGATATTGGAAACGGCATTCCAGAGCTGATTCCTCTTCTCGAGCAGAAGCCAAATGAAGAGTGACACAATGGTGGCGAAAGCAAGTCCGAACTGATTGAGAGCATAAGTGACGGGCAGGTATATCTGGTGTTCAGTCAGCCATGAGCTGGTAAAGAACTCATTCAGAGTTGCTAACGGATGAATACACTTGATAGTTGACAGAATCAAGCTGGTACCCATTATGTTTGTTGATAACCCGGCTGACGTTGTACGGTTTCCCAGTATTGTCGTAGACTGAATTAATCTGAATAGGTAGATATGCCGAGTTCCATACGTTGGTGTAGTAGAGTGCAGGCGAAACCATGTAGACCCAGAATACCAAAGCAGCCAGGACGTTTGCTACAGCCCAACTGGGCACGACCAAAGGTGAGCCGATGTAAGCGATTTGTGACCCTGGACCGGTGGTTAATTGGTTTTGCACAAAACTAGCAGATCTTGCCATATCCAAGTATAACGCGCAGTTGATTTGAAGTCGGACTCACAATCAAATGTCACGGGAAGCAGCCCCAGACCACTCTTCATGCCGAATATCTGGTTGACGACGACATTTCGGGGTGCAGCCCAGCACACGAAGGTAAAATAGCTCAGAGCAGGAAGTATGAAGTCGGGAAACCAATACCAGCAAAAGGAGATGGAAAACGCAGCGAGAAAGAACGAGTATCTCGACATGCGATGCCTGTGCCTGATAAGATGTCAGATGCTGCAATTTGATGAGAATGAACGACTTACATCGATTCCGGCTTGTCTTTGGGCGATTGAAGAGCATGATTAAGTGCCGTATTTGCAAAGACGCCGGGCCACAACATAGATGACGGGTCAACTACAATAGACTTGCAGATACCAGCGATGGAGAAGCCATATAATATGGTGGCTAGTATGATCATCAGTTCGAATCCCCAACCAGTCTCATAGCCGAAGAAGACGCGCTGCTCAGTAAGCACATCGGCATTCAGTCGGGTCAGGAAGCTCAGATTCGCCATGACATATATAAGGATATTTTCCTGCGAAGTGGTATTAGGCCTTACTGCAAGTCAGGATAGACAAACTCACCTTCTGATTAAAGGGACCTGGATTCAATTCCAGTTTCCAGCCCAGGATGGACAAGGTCCACTCAGGAATCACCCGTTCCCAGATCTTGCCAACCGGGAAGGCAAGAAACTGAACAGCTGACTGAGTGAGCGAGATTGATGGAAAACGCAGTGTGTATAGTGTGTTGAGACTGCACCCAAGCAATGTGAATGCGATGCCAGTCACCCACATTCGGAGTGTCAAGCAGGGCACGGTAGGATCATCAGCCTCCCTATGGATGCCTGCCGCTGAAAGTGTCTCATTTGTATCGCCACTCTTCGTTCCGGCACTATTCGCTTTTTTGTGTAAGCTTTCTTCATGTATAGGAGAATATAATGTACGTACACTCATCGTCTACATTGCTGGAACCCTCATAAACCACTCGTTCAAGTTTACTTTCGAGCAGCATCTTTACGACAAAAGAGATCTGATTAAGACGATATCGATCAATTGCATGGATTGATAAGATTATCGTGCTAAAGCTTACTGTATATAAGCCTTGATCGCTTGTTCGGCATGCTGGAATGTCTTTGGTGCCGTAATTCCGTACTAGCCCCACCAGCAACGCGCAGACAAACCATCAGAAACTCGTATAGAAAAAGATGGCGTTCGGTTCGATGATTAGTCAAAGCTTGTAAGGTGTCCGAAGGTGCCGAGAAGTGATTCGATGTTGCCGTAGTGCTAGGTGGGCGAGTGTTCATCCAACCGAACTCCATGTCGGATACAAATGGAAGGGTCAAATTTGCTTTTGCCGTCGATAGGAATGGCCAATCATTCATCCTGTTGTTCATTTATCGGAGGCTTCGACCGGAATAATTACTGTACATGTTTGCGACAGGAGCAAGCGAAATGGCGGTACCGGAGGAAGAGGAACTAGCCGAAGTCCAATACTGTTCCGCTTCGCCGCATCATGTACACAACCAGGTTCAAGTTGACAAAACACGAGATGTCAGTTGTCCGAGTTCCTGTCCATCAGCAGCAAACAGCACGTTTTGGACGCTTCGAAAGGCAGCCCCTAGACGCCCAACATAGCTTGTGTATATGGCGCACTCATCTTCCCATGATTCTTGTAGGAATAGAACCACCATGATTTTGAGCGAGGCCTCAAGTCCAAGTCTCTCGGTCTCTCCACTACCAGAGAATGGATATTGGTGGATGCTTCGGAACGAGTTCCACAGAGAGCGATGCTTTCCAAAGAGAGATTTCAGCTCGACTCTGGACAGAGACTCTGAGGAGCCCATGGTAGTGATGTGGTCCAGGCGGTTCGTCGTAGCTGCATCAAAGCAAAGTATGTTTATTGCATTTGTATTATTGAAGTTGGGCTGGACACACACATCGTGTATGTGTAAAAAGAGTGCGGCTAACGGATGCAAGGAGGTATTTGTCCACGTGCGGCCTCGCAATATCGCCCAGACTGTGCGGGCAACATGTACCATATACGGATCATTTGGTTTGCTAAAGAAGCGCAACGACACTTTGATCGTGTCAACCGGGCCAGATGCTCGGGTAGGGCAGCAGATCCAGGTAGGCAAGAGCTCGTTGTCAACAACCATCACGTCGAGTGAATATGTCAATCTGAGCCGGTTCAAGCGGTCCTGCGTCTCATCTCTAAGCTGAGAGCTGGTTCCGAGTAGTCCGAAAGCATTGTACGTTCGAAGGGACAGGGTTGGTAGCCTCAACGCGCCTTGCCCCACAGCATCTTGTCTTGGCTGGACATCGTGCGCTGGATCATGTGGAGGATCTTTGCAGAATAGAATGACATAATCGATGATCTGATCTCGAATCTCACGAGGTAAAGATAATAGCGAGTGCATCGAGGCGCGTGTTGGCGTTCATGTCCCGCAGCCCACACCGAGAACCGCGCTAGACACTAAAATTTTAGGCTACGTCATCGCACTTAGGTATCGACGCAATGCAATGCGAATATGTACAGTCTACAGCACTTGATCAGCGCTCCTCATCATCACATCTTCAGTGAGTACACCACTTCGCGATCTGAGTTGTGTATATTGTGCGTGCCTGCTGCATTCGCATCTTTCTCTCTCAAAAACTTTAGATTAAACACGCTGAGGATAGTTGCTACCTGTGAAGTATATTGTCATCTTGCGTACAGTTGAATGAGTTCCTTGAGTCGATGAGTTATTGAGGTTATCTGAGCTATATTGTGAAGCGCTCTGTTACTGGAGTTTCAACCCATGGCCGCCTTTCTTTCATTGTTCATTCTTTCGCTTGTCACGTCGACCCAAGGTCCCAGCATGCAGCGCGCCATGGTCTCTTGTACCCATGTCTCTACATTGTGTATCGCCTCGAACGCAAACTGTGCATCAGCAGTCACTATTTAAAACGAATATTGGACGACTCTCCAGAAGCCACTTTCCATGTCCATTTTGACATGATGATAGCAATAAGTTTTACTACCTAAAATTCTGTAGCAATAGACACCAGGGGGCACACGCGACCAGAAGGCGAGAGACGAGAGCGTCATTCAACTTACATGACCCTTTCTTAGAGCGCGAGATTATCTCCAATTAGTGTCAACTCCGGAATTGAATAACATACACGCAGAGAAGGCCACACGATGTGTATCATGGTCCTTTTTGGTAAATGGAGCACAGCCGGATCCAAATAGTCAGCGTACCGCAACGTGAGTTGGGTAAAGAAAGTGTCTTGTGGGCGTTCGCAGTGCTAGGTGATTTTGCGACAAGACTGCCGCGCAAGATAAAGGGACATTTTATCATTGATATGATGACACGAAGACAGCAACAGTATCAGCAATGGCAAGCCACTGGTGTAGGAATAGCAAACAACGGCCTACTGTCCCTGGCATATTGGGGCAAAGAAGACTGCGCACTGTAGGCGGGGTGGTAGACTCGGACTCGATCGCGCCGCAACGAAAAGACATTGACCAATGGTCTTAGTGAGTAAGATGACGGCAATTAATGATGACTCTAGGGTCATTGGTATTTACGGAAGGGGTTCACCGGCAATCGATCTAGTTCAAAGGGCACGCATTGAGGTATTTTTTATCATTCTGATAGTTCCATTCGTAATTTGAGGCGCAGTACATAGCTGATCATAAGGCTTACTACGGCATGGGGAGAAAATTCAAAAAAGAGAAGACATGTAGACCGAAGAACTCCTGACGTTTTACTCCGCGATCCTTGCACCTAGAGGTCTGCAGTGATACCTTCGACAACACAGGAAACCTATGTTGTTGCCATCGACCAACAAACGAGACGAGGCTTTGGAACAATAAGAGGTCGTTGCTGCAACAAAAAGCCACCGCCTGTAGATACATGATCAAGCAAGAATGCCAGCCAAGAAGGGCAGCGGGCAGAAGCCGAACATCCACAAGCACCATAGCTTGTACATCTTGCGATCTAGCTGATCGTCTCCCTTACCGTAGGCCTGTAAAGCGATTGCCAATAGAGCGCCGCCGGTGAGCATAGGCAAGAGAGCAGTCAACCAACCACCAGTGAAGAAACCCAAGGGAACGTAGACGGACCAAAACGCCACGGTCACGAAGACTGTCCACAGCGCTGGCTTTCGACCAAGCTCAGTGACCAGTGTGCGACGTCCACGGGCCTTGTCACCAGCCTCGTCACGAAATTCTTGTGTCTGGATGGTCGTCAAGAGGATACCTGCGGCGACGATGGCTGTCCACTTCCAAGCATCATAGCTCACGCGACACTCGGAACCGATGGCGATAGTCAATGCCCCGCCGAAGTAACAGGAGAACCCGGCACCACAGAACAGGTTTCGGATGACGCCGGACTTATTGCCACCACCATAGTCATTGTATGTGGTGATAAGGAACACATACACGATGAAGATGTGCGTGATGTTGAGCGAGTAGCTGAGAGTCACGGCGAGAAGGTTTGCAACAGCCAACAGCTTGTCTGCCTGCTTGGAAGTCATTCGACCAGAGGGAATAGGTCGCCATGGCTTGTTGATGGAGTCTTCTGCGACAGAGCCGACGCCACGCTGGTTCTGCACGCAGAATTGTAGGATGACAAGCCAGAGCCACAGAGCGACTTTAGGAATGCGTACCAGAACGGATAGAGCCGACTGATCTGGCAGACCCAGAGTGGCACCCGAAAGGGCAGCGAAGACGGCGAAGGCTGTGCCTGGAATGACGGTGTCAATGATTTGATCGCCAGTGAAGAGAAGCAAAGTCTGAGCATAGAAGCAGACAATGGCACAGAAATCATCGAGAGACTTCAGAGAGCGAAAGAGGGCTTTCGAGCCGTGGCTCACCAGCTTCGGTGGGTGCGACATCTTCGGATGGGTTTGTTCTTGAGGTATCAAGTGTGCGTTGAGAGACTGATTGCTGGGACTCTCTTGAGTTAGATGTAATGGCTGCTATTCTTCAAGTCGAGTTGTGTATGAAGGTCCTGAGAACGGCAAAAACTGACTGAAAATTTATACGACCAGGGGAGGCCGCTTTGTTGCTTCACTAAGCGCGTTCACTGTGTCGCTACTAGCGCAATATAAAATAGCACGTTGCATCGAAGTGAAAGCCGTAAACAGGGTGAGCGACCCCCACACAGTGCGCCCAAGTATGCATAGTGACGATTGATGATGCGGGCTGGAAGACTTGCGTGAGTCGAGAGTCATCGTATCGAGATACTGCATCAATCCTACTATGCAAGTGGATGCCTTGGATCCATATCAGCAACAGCTCAATGCCGGTCTGAAAGTCCAGGTTCGATAGTGAACGCCCCGTTGGAGGGGTGAACTTTGACTGCCCAGGTGTCAACGTAAGATTGCCAACTCTAAACAATGGTGCTCTATTGACGAAATGTATTGGGAACCACACTTTTTCATCTTTTTTCAGGACTGGTGAAGCGTAACTTGTCTCTGTAGTCCCTCGTCGAACACACGATCTTGCCAAGGCGGCGTCAAAACCGCCTCGGCCGCATGTAACGTGTAATGATCAGCCACCTAGCCAACCAGGGCAAACGAGTAGGATTTGGAACTTGGGAGAGGTGATTTTTGATTTGTCCATAAACGCAAAAGTGGAGCCGTTGAGGCTTAGCGACAGAGCTAATTGGCTGAAATCCCGGCGCGGCTGCTGTGAAGACAAAGGGATGAACCCCTTGATGAGCGATTTGGCCAATTGTGAGCTACTGAACGCGGTAAGCTCATCTTAAAACGTGTGTTAAGCGGCGAAGACCCTCCTCTGGACACCTGAGCATGCCTACCAGCTACTCGGGTAGCCAACCCGAGTCATGTTGTCCACTTGTCCACAGTCTGCAAACGAACATTCTGCCATTATGGGAGATACCTCCATTTCTATGTGTATATTCTATCAAAAACTCTAAACCGGTTGTCGCAGGTCCGGTCCCAAGCTGATTATAAAGGGTTGACTTGCGTATGAGCTGTGGAGTACCTCATTCCTTCAGTTGATCGGTGAACTAGTATCGGAGGCCCCGTCTGTGGCACAGCAGATATGTTACAAGCTGCATATACTAAATTGTGCTTCCAGTTCTCAGCTGCATGCTACGTGCAGTGCCCTAGATACGCTAGATATGGTCACACGTGGCGGATCGATACACGCGATGGATTAGATTTCTGATCGAGGTACTTCGCAATGGTATCTATACTCGGGTTAGTTACATCGACTGTTCAGATCCGTGGTCCTCCCGTAATTCGTGGGTTATCTGCCCGTGTAGATTGGTCAAACCACGGATATCATACAACCTACTTGCCGACATCACTTTAATCCCATCGAAATGTCTAGCCTTAAAGATTCTGTTCAAGTATCAGAGACAGAACACCATCAAAGTAGTGCCCAGGTGATGTTTTAAGGTTGTCTTTTGGGCTTCATTCTTGATTCACAATACAGTGGTCGTTAGACTGAGCCCGGAGTTCACTCCCCGAGCTGTATTAGATACCTTGGAAATTGAGGATCAGACTATCGAGTGAAAGGCTGGTGTCAGCAACCTCCAGCCCAACAATGTTGGAGGAGCCCGCTTGCGCATCAGGAACCAGGATAACCCCTGTATACGCTGTCATGTCTTCTGCCAGATGTCGTATACTAACTTGGTGCCTCTTATGTAAAAGTCTTTCTATTGTCGTGGATATCGATTTCCCAGGGCGCACATTGCCGCCTTCCTCGACTTCGTGGCTAGCCGCATGTCAGCAACATACACACCCTGTGCATCAGTGCGGAAATTGCTTATGTAAAAGGATCACGGTACAGTAATCTATCGAGAGCTTAGGTTACATATCGTTGGGAGAATTCTGAAAAGAACACAGAATTTAACGAGATTAACAGTGTGACGGTAACTAGTAGTGGCTCATGTTTGAGCATATCCACAACTTCATACAGGTCTCTACAAATATCGTGATTCAAAATTTAGCATTTTCTAAATCAGACTTACTCGTGCTTAAGTGTTATTTCCCAAGAGAATGCACTTGAAGTGTCACGCAAGGCTTTTGGCTGACACCTCCCTGTGTTTGAACACTGCCCAATCAGTTCGTAAGCCAAAAAGGTCCAAATTGAGAGTAGCATCATCTATTCTAGATCCGTACTCTGTAGTCAAACCGCTTCAATTATCCCAACATGGTCATGGCTGAATCAAGGTTATGTCGGTCTAATGCCCCTGAGTGCCGTGACACGAAAGTGTCACACAGGCTATCGTAGCCTACCGAGTAGATGTTTATGACGGATCAACCGAGAGTCCTAAGTCTACATTCATCCATATAGTAAATGAGCACAATATGATCTAGCCCACCCACAATTAGTCGTGATGGGCTGGAGGGTCATCGCGGTGTGTGCCAATCGGACATAGAGATACTGATGACGCTCATTATGCTCAAACCCACACTGTACTCATCATAGCAGACTCTTCCAAGTTCACTCAACTACCTAACAGCGGATGAATCAGGGGTCGGAAACAGAGCAGCAGATAGGACAAAGAACCTTACCTTGGAACTGTCGGAGCTGCTACTAGATGTCAAGAATATTTGTGTGAGGCAGGGTGGAGAGGATATGTAGTGAGAGAGAGTCATTTAGTACGAAAATACTCAAGCCAAGCGTAAGTAGTGGAAGAAATGTGGTGGTGGTTTGATTTTTCCCTTTAGGCATCCAACCGGGATACTGCTTGGCCGACTCAAGTGACACCGTAATGACCTCGAAGTTGATTAAGCCACACAATATCTTGTTGTTGTCAAATTCACATTGCTGCTTTTGTGATTAGGGCATACAGTGCTCGTAAAGATTAAATGTACGGACAGAACAGCCAATGGCAGCCGGCAGATTGGGGACAATCAAATCGCTCAGCAAGCAATTACTCGAGATTGCAACGATCTTAGAAGACTTTGATTAAGTGGTCTCCAGAACACATATCAAATACAAATAATACAGAAACTCACACTATGAGCCGCAGAGGACTAAGCCGCATGCATCACTGCAACTACTCTTCGGATTCCTCGTTCTTGTCCTCGGATCGGATCTTGAAGCGGTCAGTTTTCTCATCAGCCCAGTGAGGTCGCGCGTCGAAGCCGAACTGCAGAATCTCAGGTCGCTGGTAATGACCAGCGGCATCAATCCAGACTTTCACAGCACCAAGTTGCGCGAAGTCTACTTCGCCCTGCACGAGCTTCTCCTCACCACCTACGTGAGGCCCGGCAACAAAGTTACAAAATGGGGCTATGATCGATGACCAGCCACCTCCTGCCTTAACAAGGTCTTGTGGTCCCAAATTTTCTTCCATCCAATTGAGACACGTCTCATCGACATAGTTGGAGGCAGTTATTACAAAGACTTGCGCAGTAAGGGCATGCGCTTTCATGAGAGCTTCAATTTGTGCATCGGCAACCTGTTCGAATCCAGCCATTGTGGAAAGTGCTGGCCATGCTCCCGCGTGAATGTGCTGATTCTGCATGATCAACGCCTGCCGAGCGCCATTCATGGTGTGCTCCCAACAAGCAAGACCGCCGAGGTTGTATCCAAGTGACAGGCGCCAGTTGCGCAGAGAACTGCCGTTGCCCTGGGCCCAGATGTAGCGTTCAACATAGGTCGGCTGCAGCTTCCGGTGAACCCCTAGGATGGTGCCATCGTTGTCGACAATGACTTGCGAATTGAACAAAGTGTATCCGTTTGCAACGCGTTCAGAGATGCCAAGGTTGATAGCAACTCCAGTACGACGGCATGCATCTTGAATCGCACCAATATCCCCTCCGTTAGGTTCCACCACAACCGATTCCTCGGCATATTTAGCTAAAGCATTGACTTGCTTTAGAGGGGCATAGCACTCGGCCCAGTACTGTGGTCTCGATTAGCGCGTGGCAGCTCGGAGAAGTCGTGTACTCACAGGATAGCCAGGAATGAACGTTTCGGGAAAGACCAGCAGCTTAACATCTTCCCGAGCAGCTTCTTTTATCAAAGCAACTGTCTTTCTGATAGTTGCGGCCTTGTTCATAAACACTGGTGCAGCATGAGCAGCAGCCACCTTAAATTTAGTTTCTTTTGCCGCCATTGTATCCGCGATCCAGTTGATGACGTGTGAGACGGTCGCGCAACGGGAATGGAGAGGTTTCACTCTGAAGAGGAAGAAGCATGCTACATGAGTACAAGCGAGTGAGGGGTCGAAGCTGCACACCTGTACCCCACTTATTCCTGCTGTACTACCAGCCGATCCCCAAAACGGAGCTAGACCGCTTAATTGGAGCTCCCTAAACGGACGACCCAAAGTCACCACCCCATCACGCAACATGTGTTTTGTTACGAACCGACGAATGCCTGCAAATTTGGTATGCGAGGTCACACCAAAAGCGGGCCGTTGAGCTCAGCGCCAATACTTGTAGTCTTGCCTTCCGACCCGCAGTTTTGGTCGTGCTTCCCTTGCGTCACCAGAGATGATCCCCTCCTTGCGCTCCTACGACTTCCTTCAATGACCTATTGATATTATGGCCGTCGACTACTTCGCAAACCCACCACTCGGTCTAGACTTGACTGAGTCCCGGACCGCTTCTAACAATGCCGTTGGGATCATTCTCTTCGTTTTATCAGTCATTTTTGTCGGTCTACGACTGTTGACCAGACTGCGCTTGAAGCGCGAGAAACTTGGTCTGGATGACTATTTCATGTTTCTGGGTCTAGCACTCAACGCGGGAAATCTGGCATGTTGCATAGCTGGTCAGTTCCGACGTTCCTCGGTCTATCAGTATAGCTGATCGTGCTTTAGGTGGATTCTATGGCCTCGGGAAGCATATATGGTCCCTTAACGCCTATCAAATGCGCCAAATAACTATCGTAAGTATCTCAAGTGACCTTGCTGTCATCCTTCTGACGGCCGTTACAGATCACATTCGCTTATGTTTTCATCTACGCGTGGAGCGTATGCATGATCAAATTCTCGATTCTTGCCTTCTATCGTCGCATCTTCGGTATGACATGGATGGGCTGGTTCTGCGTTGCCCTTACTGCTGGCTATCTAACCACTAATCATATTGTACTGCCTCTGTACACAAAACCAATAGATTACTACTGGAATCAGTGGCACGACGGCGCCAAAGGTGTTGTTCAGGTAGACGAAGCAAAGGTCAGTAACGATACTGGCCACTATATCGGTACTAGCTGACATACCTGGAGTTCTATCTCGGTGTAGGAATAATTAACCTGTTTGGTGACATCTGCATCTTAACTGTCCCGATCTCGAGCGTTGTACGACTGCGCCTTGCAAGGACACAGAAGATCGCGATATCATTTATCTTCTTGCTTGGAAGTTTGTGGGTTGACCAGGTCTGCATGACATAGATACCACTTTGCTGACAATACTAGTGTCTGTTTTGCCTCCATGTACCGTATTATCACCATCACTCGACTGGTCAGCTCGCCAGACATCAGCTGGGCCAAGAGTGACGTCTTCATTTGGTCCTCCGTAGAACCCTCCATCGGCATCATATCCGGCTGTCTACCGACTCTCCGGCCATTAATGCTGTACATCATGCAGTCGTGGTTCAACTTCGTACCCTCCGACCGATCTTCAAGCGGCAAAGGAACGCACTCGATTACCCTGAATCCCATCGAAACCATTGGGAAAAAACGGATGCGCAAAGTCTCGGAACAAGATACTCTCGGCGAAACCCTGTTTACAGAGCTCAATGATGATGGTGCTGTGGAAGAAGAAAGACAGGGAAACCATTCGAGAGCTTGGAGGCCAGATGAAGATGAGATGTGTCTCACGACAGCTACTGTACATGGACGCAGTGATAGCCGAATTGCGACCGAGCGCACCTCACCAGTAGACAGGGACGGCGGAGGCATTAATGTGACGAAAGAGTTTGAGTGGGACGTAGCAACGCGAACCGCTTAGTATTGAGATTGTAGGTTGTGGTGGGTTCAAATACCCGACCGACACGTGAAAGGTAATGAAGAGGGGTGATAGCAAACATTCGATTTTCAAGCCCAACGCATCATCATCATCCCCACGATAGTCACGGTGGAGTGTTTCAAAACGGCGGCACTACACTGCAAAAAGGTTACTATCACGCACTCTTAACACTGCTACGACATGCAATGGCTCCGACTAGAAATTCCAAATCCATAGCAAACGCCTGCCCTGCGGTGGTACCTCAAGCCAAATCACCCCACCTAGCAACCATCCCACACCATATCACTCAGGCGGTAAGGGCGGTCCAAGACCTGTCTAATTCTCAATACGAAGACCAAAATTGCACTGAAAACCCGACTCCCTATATGCCACGTATACCCTAAGTACAACTATAGGCGGTAGATAGACACGGACACAGATACGCGGGCGGTGGTGCAATGATCGGGCGATTTGTACGCTGACACGTATGCGTGCAGAGCACACGCACGCGAGATTCCGTGGTGACGGGTTGGCTGCGTGGTGGCACGAGCCAGCCGGGAACGTGGGCGATGCGATGATGCTGTGTGAGGGGATGACGGGGTACACAGGGGCGCGCATGCACTAGTACACGGAATGCATGAAGACAATATACTGGTACATTGAAACCGACGAAGAAGTGGAAGTAACAGAGAAAATCATTCTTTTAGCAACTAGATATGCAACGCCGCCCAATGCACCCTTCCGCTCCACACCTAAACACAACACTACTCGTCGTCCCTACCGGCCCGCTGGGCCTTCCACTGCTCCTCAAGCGCCTTAACCCGCTCGACCCCCTTCGCATTCCCATTCCCACTCTCCCAATCCGCCCACTTCTTAAACACAGCGACGCCGCGCTTCCCCTTACCACCACCAGCCTTAGCAGCGCGCTCGTACAGCGCGCGCACCGCCTCGGCTGAGCCGTGGCTGCGCTCCAGGTCGATGTAGACATCCCACACATCACCCTTCTTGGGGAACGTACTGACGAGGCCTTCGAAGATAGTGCGGCCGCGCTCGGGGTCACCATTCGCGCTCTTGAACTCAAGCGCGGCGAATTTTTGCGTCAGGTAGCGGTGCTGTGCGCTGGGGACTGATTGCGTGGCGCGCTGCAGGAGGGCGCGGGCGCGTGGTGGGGATGGAGGGGTGAGGACGTCCATTAGGAAGGTTGCGTGGCCGAGCCAGAAGGCAGGGTCGGTGGTGAAGGATTTCTTCTTTGTCATGGATTGGTAGAGGGAGTCCGCTTTCTGCGGGGATGTTAGTGTGGAGTATATATGAAGGGGAAGGGGAGCTTACGTCGAGCTTGCCGGAGGAGATGTAGATCTTGAGCATGCGCTCATGCATCTCGCGATCATCCTGCTGCTGGCAGGCTTCTTTGAAGGTCGACTCTGTGACTTCATCGCTAGCGTGCTCGTTCTCCAAGTGAAGCAATGCTGTCCAAACATTCAGTTTCTCCTGGTCCTCACGGGCGTTGATGGTGGCGAGAGCTCGGCGGGCAATCTGGCGCGCTTTCTCGATCTCGTTCAGCTCGCGCTGGAATACCATGTAGCGTACCCAGAGCTCAGAGCTGTTGGGCTGACCAAGAAGGAGTCGCTCGTAGTCTGCGACAGACTGAGGACCATACGCATCGAGGTCGCCGGTGCGGTCTTCCTTGATGCTGGCTTTCTTGCTCTTCTTCTTCTTTTTGGGCTCGTCATCGGATTCGGAGTCAGAAGCAGCCTTCTTTTCGTCAAAGCCGAGGTTCGCTCCAGTCCAGTCGAAACCAGATGCGCTCAAACCAGGGCCTGAGGCCTTAGCTGGCTCTACGTCTGAGTCGTCATCAGAACCTTCCTGAACGCCATCCTCATCTTCGCTGTCTGCGCTCTTGACACTCCTCATGTCGACATCATCTTCGAGCTCAATACCTCCGTCTTCCATCTCCGAGTCGTCATCAACCTCGACGTCGGATGCATCATCCATCTCTTCGTCCTCGTCACTCTCGCCCTTGATCTCAGAGTACTTTAGTGTGAAGCCGATTTTCCTCTTCTTGGGATCGACACTCAAAACCTTGGCCTTCACGACGTCATCCTTCTTGTACATATCCTTGACCTTCTCCTTGTCGACCTTCGTGTCGGCAAGCTGAGAGATATGACAGAGTCCGCTGACGTTGTTCGAGCCGTCGATGAGGAGGAAGACACCGTAATCCTCAACGTGACGGACCTTAGCAGTTACGATCTGACCGATTTCGAGGTCAGCCCACCCGATAGGCTCAGTATACTCGCCCTGAATGACCGAGGTCTTCAAGCTCAGCTGAGGGTTGCGCATGTTCTCTTTATTCGAGATGACCTTGCCGGTGACGAGTTGATCAACTTGAAATGCGGCCTTCCAGTCCTTGATGTATGCATCGGAGAGCTCACTGACACGAACATAGGCTTCAATCTTGGGCCCGAGGCGCACGTAGATGCCGTTATCTGCGACCTGCTTGATGAAACCGCGCACAACCTGGCTGACGCTGAGACCGGACCTGTCCTGAATCACAGGATCCTTGATAGGCAGGGAGGAACTGATGACCTTTGAAGGCCTGGCTGATAGGCCGAGCTTCTTGTTGGAGTGGTCAATATCGACGACGCATACGCGAATGACGTCGCCAATCTTGAACTCTGAAGGCTTAGCCTGGTCGTAGTCATCGGCCAGTTGCTCAAGGTAAATGGGTGCGGCGATGCTTTCGTTGACATGGACAACGATGGATGTATCGTGTGTCTTGGTGACACGAGCCGGCAGGACGTAGCCGACCTTCAGGTCCTTGAGGGTGACCTTGTTTCCAGTGACGGAAGATGTTGCCGTCAGATCCAAACGCCCAGCAGCGACATCCACAGACTTAACGCGGACCTTGAGGGCAGAGCCGACAGGAAAGTTGGTCTCGATAGCAGACAGCTTCTCTAGGTCATCGGTCAGGTCGAGGAAGTCGATACGCCCGCGAACATTGGCTGAGATGTTGACCCAAACAAAGCGGTCTGCAATGTTGTTGACAAAGGCCACAAATGTGGCATCCGTCGAGATCTTTTCAAGGCTGAGGACATCAGCCTCAGTGGCCAGCTTCTCTTTTCTCGCGGTTAACTCGTATGTCGGTGTCTTGTTGCTCGATCGATGTGTGATGGGAAGGAAGCGGTGGTTGCGCGCGTCGTGTCGGCCGAGGATCTTCGCCTTGATCGTGTCATTCATTTTGAATTGCGCCAATGGGTTCTTCTTGTCCTTGATGTCATCCCACGATTCGAAGATCTCAGCAACTGAGATGCGTCCTTGCACATTCTCACCAAGCGCAACGTTCAATTGCGTGTTCTTGATCGACCTGATGCGAACGTTTGCGGTGACACCGAACTTAATGTCGGTTGTAGATGTGATCTTGGGATCGACCGGGTCTACCAAAGCCTCGCCAACAATTTCGGTGACCTTGGAGGCACCATCCATGTCGACGTCGGCATCTGTCTTCATCGACAACCAGAAGAGCTCCTTGGACTCGTCGACGTGTGTGACCTTGGCGGTGATGGATTGATCTTTGCGCAGACCAAAGTTCGGCGATCGAAGCATCTCGTCAGTGAGTTGAGACTTGAAGACGGCACCGCTGATGTTGTTGCCAAGCTCAACGAATACCTTCTCTGGCAGAATGCCTCGCACAAACCCGTGAACAGTCGCGCCAGCCTTGATGTCTGCAAAGCTGGTCGTGAACTTGCCTGACTGCGCAGCCTTGCGGAGACTGGGCTTGTTTGAGACTGTGACGTTCTTGGACTTGTACTGCTTGCTGAGAATGACAAGATCCTCCAAAACACCACCAACACGAATCTTCTTCATTGTGGAAATATCCTTCTTCTCAGAGCCGTCAGTTAGGTGACCAATGCGTAGCAGGGCCTTAACACCGTTGCCAATGTCGAGGGTCGCCAGTTCGTCGGTCTTGTCAACAACTGTGCCCTTGGTGATATCTCCTGGGTTTAGCCCGTTGAAAGCAGCTTCCTTGTTGGTATCGACGGCGGCGGGGTCCTTGCAGGAGACGAGCAACTGGCGCTCCTCCGGATCAACGGAAAGAACGCGTACATTGACGACCTGTCCCTTCGTGAAATGTCGGCCAGCATCCTCAATGTATGCTTCGCTCATTTCAGCGACAGGAAGCCAGGCCTTGATATCGCCATAGAAGCGAACAGTGGCACCGTGGCGACGCACATCAACGAGAATACCAGGTCCAGTCGAGCCCTGCTTAATTTTTGCATAGTCTATCCAAGGCTCGACATCCGAGTTGACAAGCGACTTCTTCAGGGTGAGCTGGATTTGATGCCTTGCTGGGTCGGTGTACAGAACACGTGCGGTGACCGGAACACCTTCCCTGAACTTGCGCTCCGGATGTTGGAGCTTGACATCTGCAAGATGAAGTTCTGATACAAGTCCGGTGATGCCTTCCGAGAGATGAACAAGGACCGCGGTGGCGCCCTTCTTGTCAGCAATCAGCTTGTGAACCTTGCCCTTCACAACCTGACCAGCCTTGATGTCTTCGATACGGAGAAAAGCTTGGTCAAGGACTTTCTTTTCGAGCGACAGCTGGAAAAGCCCATCCATAGCATTGTAGCCGATGACACGGGCACGGTGCTTGGTATCAAGCTTGAAAGCACCCGCATCGTCTGAGAGCACATCTACGCGGTCATCCGAAAGACGAGATACGTGGGCAAAGCCAATGACATCGCGGACGCCCAACTCAAAGAACGCACCCAGACCGGATGCTACCTTGATGACCTTGGCTTCCTCAACGATTGTGGAGACTGGCAGGAACTCGAGTGGTGTCTTACGCTCCTTTGGCTTTCCGGACATGCGCGAGGATAGTGAGACGACGTGCTCGATCAGGGAAATGCCAACCTTTGCGGGCTCGGCATCCGGGCAAGTGAACAAAATTCTCGCCTTGACCTTTGTACCAATCTTGTGTTTTTTCGATACGTCTGCGCCCCTCTCGGTGGCGCCAGAGTGATAGGCATCGGCGGTCGCATCGATCAGGCCTAGGATCTTGCCAGTGAGCGTGCTCGACGTGTTGTCAGCGACGAGGACATCGACTGCGGTACCAGGAAGGAAAACATCGATGGTGGACGCATCGGTAAAGGTGTTGCCCTTGGTCAAGTTGCCAGCCTTGGCCTGGTCGGCCGAAAGCTTGACAATCTTTCCATCCGAGTTGAGGCCGGTCACAAGACACATGAAGACAGCACCCTCCTGTACCTTGGAGTGCTGCACCTTTGCGCCAAGCTCGCCCTTGGGCAAGAATCCCTTGACCTTTGCGTCCTCCAACCCAAGATCCATGACGAGGCCGTGGTCTTCGTTGCTCAGAACTGAAGCCTGGATCATCAGGTTGGTCGGGATCTTGCGCTTCGGTACGCCCTTGTTGACGAGCTTGGGGTCGATGGACAGCTCCAGTCTTTTCCGTGCTCGCGCTGTATCGTCTGTTGTGGATGTGACGACGGCTCTCAGATACTGGCCAACAAAGAACATGTCCTTCAGATCGACGTCCTCAAATTCCTCCTCGTCCTCGCCCTTCTCCTCCTCTTCCTCCTTCAAGAGGTTTTCGAGTCTCTCGTTGAGTTTATCGGACACGGCGGTAAGGGGCACGTAGCCAATGAGGTTGTTCGGCAGCGCAAGTACGATGTCTTGGTGGGTGATGTCGGTGACCTGTCCGAGGATCATTGAACCGGGCGATAGCTTCTTGTAGTTGAGACCCTCAACTTTGACGATGTCCTCTTTCTCATCATCACCGTTTGACTTCTTGCCCTTCTTCGCTGGCCACTTCTTTGATTTCCTGGCAGCCTTGCCCTCGTCCTCTGAGCCCATATCGCCAAACTCGTTGTCGTCGCCCCCACTGCGTTTGGCGCCGGTCTGCTCGAAAAGCACATCTTGGTTCGCCTTGATCTGAATCTGCTTGTGTTCGAGTGGTGTCAAGACGCTAGCGCCGCCACGGGGAAACGATGATTCCTCATCCTTGAAGACGCTGGCCTTCGGTGGTGCCCTCTCGGTCTTGTCAGGCTTCGACTGTGCGGGCGACTCTGCGGCGCCGTCTGATTTGCGTGGGCGCTTCGATGAGCGGTCGCTGGATGCGCCCTTCTCCTTTTTCGCAGGCGCGCTCGAGGCGTCTGCTTTTCTTTTTACGGCTCCCATTTTGGTGTTGTGGAGCTCTTCAAAGCTTGAAGCAGCAGCTTTGCGCGCCTCTGCCAAAAGTTCGAACTTCGAAAAGTTAAAAGTGGGGCATATACTAGCCCTTTATGGTTAGATGTCGAGCGTGCGTCGAGCAGGGGAACGTCGAGATGTAAAATCATGGTAGTGATACGATTTTGAAGTCGAGTCTACTGTTAAAAAAGTCCTGAATGTCAGGGGCGAGAATTCGCAGTCCACAAAGATCTCGAACGTGAGGCTGTTACGAAATCCGTGTTCTGATTGCGTCGGGCTCGCCACTTAACGCGAGCGCGGCGACGCGAGACGTGACGCGCTGGTGGGCCAGCCTCCGCCCTCTCTTACTGCTATATCTTCATCGTCCTTCCGTCCCATGTCTCGTTCTCACCTTAGGCTCTGCTGCGTTTGCGGGTCGCAGCTCAATTGATCTACGATTCTCAGTATATAAATGTACCGCATCTAATTCCCTCGACACCCACCATGTCCTCGCCGTGCGCCCCTCGAGTCGCGTTCCAAGAGCCCACGCCTGAAATCTTCTGCTCCTCACCGCCTGCACCCACAGCTGCACGCAAGCAAAGGAGACCGCCGCCAATTACTCCGAAACGCTTTACACGCTTTTTCACGCCACGCAACTCGAGCCATGGGTCATCACGCACCTCGCTCTCCAGCTCCGGGCGGCAACTACAGGACATCACCCGTGGTGCTGTCAACCGCGGCCGTGTTTTGCGGAGCACCCCACGTAAAACCGTGAACTTCGTCGATATCGAGGTTACCCAAACACGCACACCGTCGTCGAGCGCCCGCAAACGGAAGAATCCTTACCTCTCACCTGAGAGCTCCCCGGCACAACTCCAATCCTCGCCCTCAAAGCGATCGCGGTACGTCACGCCAGAGCCAGTGGAGGTATTCGAAGATGAGCTGGAGATCGAGGAGCAGCCTGTCTTTGCTGTACCAATACGCCGTTTAGGTGCACTGGGAGGAACATCTCGAAGACTGCAGCGGTCGTTCGGTGGCATCATTGGCGTAGGGCGGGGGTTTAGACAAGACCACTGCACGTCGTGGCAGCACCAGACGGCCGACTTTTACAGCAGCTCAGACGATGTACACTCTCTGTCACAAGATGCACCACCCTTTTGCACAGCCAGCTGCAACACCAACTCGCTCATGGCCATTGGTGACGAGGACGGTTACATTCATCTGGTCGACTCCGAGGGCGACTTCTCAAAAGCACACATATCATGGCAAGCACACTCAAATGCCGTCATGGATGTTCAATTCTCATCCGACGACTCATATCTGGCTGCCGGCTCTGGTGATCAAACAGCACAGATTGTCGACGTACGGACACAGCAAACTTTGAGCGTGCTTGCGAAGCATAAATCATCTGTAAAGCAAGTCCGCTTCCAACCTGGCGATGACAAAATTGTAGCGACTTCCAGTCGGGATGGCGCAGTTCAGATCTGGGACCTGCGATGTAAGGGTGGAGATCTTACTGTACATTCAGCATGGGGGTCGGATGCTCCATACGCCAGTGTTGTCCGAACACTATCAGCAGCACACGCTGATCTTGGTCTACCATCCAACGCAACCACACGAGTCGCTCCCAATGGCAAGGCAGAAAACATTGGCAGGCGAAACGACGTCTCTGTCACGGCATTAACTTTCCTTCCTGAAGGTCGCCAGCATCTTCTCCTGACAGCCTCAGATGCCTCCACTTGCGTAAAGCTCTGGGACATTCGAGGCCGATACTCCTTGAGGGGACCCGCCATACCCATCGCTACGACAAGACATCCCGAGTCGCACAACAAACATCGTCACTTCGCCATCAACTCACTCACCCTCAGTGGTGACGCTTCACGCCTCTATGCACTGAGCAAAGACAACACCGTCTACGCCTACTCGACGAACCACCTCATCCTCGGCACCGCCCCAGAGCTCTCAGTCTCGTCATCTCAGAAACAGAAGTACTGCCAAGTAGGCCAGGAAGGTCTGGGTCCGATCTACGGTTTCCGCCACTCCAAGTTCCACGCCGGTTCCTTCTACGTCAAAGCCTCATTGCGCAAAGCCTTTGACGACAAGCCTGAGATGCTAGCCGTCGGCAGCACAGACGGCTGCCCCGTGCTATTCCCCACCGACGAGGCGTTCCTCAAGCGCGAGAAGCGCCGCGCAGACGACGAAGCAGACGAGCTCCCAGACATCACTCCCCGTTCCATTCTCAGATCCTCGTTGTCCCGCGCCTCGAACAATCGCTCCCAGGACACTATTCCTATCTACGAGCATGGCACGCCACTGGTCCGCGGCCATGATGCCGAGGTCACTAGTGTGTCGTGGGCGAAGAACGGCAGTTTGATCAGTGTCAGCGACGATCACCGTGTGCGTCGGTGGATAGAGGGTAGTCAGGCAAGGGAGCTGCGGACTGGAGGTGAAGGCGAGGGCAAGAGATGGCAGTGTGGGTGGGCAGACGTGAGTGAGGCATACGATGATGAGGATTAGGTTGGCGCTATTATACCCCTGTATTGATCTGTTACGAAGCATCACGAATCGAAGATACCTCTTCCAGTGCATTTCCACTCGTGCAGTGTTACTCCTTCCTCTGCTGACAACGTGAGGTTAGGCGGCTGTTTGCTTGGCGCTGAGGTGGGGTGCACTCTCTCTCGATCGACGGCAGCCTTGCTTACTTTTCCCCATACTTCCTTACTGCCCACGAAAGAACACGGTCTTGATTTCCGTTGAGCGATCTTACTACCAATGTTCAGTGAAGGGCTGTCACACTTTACGTTACCCTTTGTTTGTTTCTCATTCGATGCTAGGCCGATTTGTGGACGTGCATCAACAAGGCTCGATCACGATACACTTGAGCTTCTGTTCTCGAGTCACCTAGGCATTTTAGCCTGCATATCATGTACGAGCCGTTGCCAACAAAATCTTCTACCCGTCTTCTCTCCCTCGCACCATTGGACAGCGAAGATGCACCGCTTTGTGGCAGCCTGGAAGTGGTTGAACTCCTCGATCAACCTAACTTCCGCGCCCTATCATACACCTGGGGTGATCCGATATATCCACAGGACCCCGACGCTCCCGTCATACAGGACACCTTGATGTATTGTGGCGGCAACGAGATTCAGAGAGTGAAGAGGATTAGATACCCCCCGTAGCCTGGGCAGACAATGATGAGTGCCAGAGGTTGGCTTATGTCGAACTATAAATGAAAGTGGAAGCACTCCACCTCAAGAGTAATGTGGCAACGCAGGAACTGAAATCATTAGACCGTTTCTGAAAC
>JAGKPY010000147.1:0-58396 GCA_022609225.1 Boeremia lycopersici
AAGAATATAAAATATATAGAATTATATTATTAATAGTTTAGAAAAATAACCTTCTTAAGACTATTTAGTCTGCCCTAAGTATTATTAATTCTTTTTTCTTTTATCTTTTACTATACCTCTTCTAAGGTCTATTATTCTAGTATAATATTAGTATAGTCTTATATCTAGAGTTTTTAATTAATAAGATAAAGCTATTTAGTGCTCTTCTAGAGCACCTCTACTATAGCAATAAAACTTATATAATATACTATAGTGCTTTCTAATAGTTCTTAATTTGCTGGATGTATGCTGCGCCGGCACTCTATAGTAGTCTAACGTGTTATCCTCCTGTAATTGCTGTTACTAATGTAAAGTCTGTGCGGGGAGGGATCTGGCCTGATTTGAAGAATGAACATAGCTCTCCCTTCTTAGTCCCTTAAACAAATTCCCCGTTGGAAAGGACGAGTAACACAGTTGAATTGTTGACGCAGCTACTACTCATCTTGATTACTAGAACAAAATCGTACTGCAATGCCAACCGACATCCCGGCCTTAGAGGAAGACTGGCCAAAGATCCGGGACCGAGTTGAGAAGAAGAAGTTGCAGAACAGGCTTGCTCAAAGAAACTACAGTGCGTGTATTATCAACATGATTCCGACATCAATGTTTCTGCAGACTTAACAATCATCACAGGACAAAATGTCAAGCGTCGGATCGAAGAAGCAGAGCGAGAAAAGCGGATAAGGATCGATTTGCAGCAACAAAACGCCGCCCAAGCAGAAGTCATACGTGCTCAAGCTAGTCTTGTCGGTTACTCGCACCAGCATGTGGCTTTGGATCCGTCTAACCAGAGGGTGGATGAAGTTATCCAACACACTGCCGCGCAACCAACCAGCTCACGGGTTACTCAAGTCCAGCAGTCTAAGCACCAGACTCTGGACATGCTACAAGACTTTATCGCTGATGATAGAATTCAGGGATTTGACTCTGATAAGGACTCAGCGACATGTACGGCGCAATCGTTCGGAGGCGAACTGTCGTCAGATTTTTCAGACCCCTCGAACAAAAATACATCTCGGTCTGACGCCCACTCATCGGTGGAGAGTGTTCCAGATCTGATGTCACAGATCTCCGAAGTTGTGTTCGATGCACGTGGACATGGTATATGCTATAGGTCGGCTTTTATCACACGCCTAGGCTAAGGAGTGATGCAGTGTCACCTAAGAAGCGAAGACAGACCGATGAGTTCATCAATAAACTAGAGCAACCCCGTCCCAGCTTCTCGGATCAAAGCCCAATCACAACACTTGGGATATGGACAATGGACAGTGATAACCCTGCTATTCAGGTCTTAGCTGAAGGGTCACACCAACATAGACAAGGTGGAAACCCAGGTGGGCCCGAAACTACTCGAAGTCAGCCTGACCAAATCTTCTCATGGCACGAACCAGACACTGCAAGTTTCAGCTCGAACACCCAGCCTGGGTTAAGTTCGACTTCAGCTGTGGATCAGCGCCTGGAGAGCATGATTCGGGTAGCGCGAGATGCCGGCTTCGATAGCCTAGAGCACGTCGTGTCTGTTCTACACACCACACAATTCGAGGACGGCTCGGTATGCTCTAACGCGCAGCGCCTGGGGCGATTGCGCCGCCTGCCAACTCTACTGGATGCACTGCTCGGCGCATCCGAGTCGTGGTCCAAGCACGAGCTGCTTGGATTGCAGAACTCAATTTTTCATGCGACCGAAAGCCTGCTAGTTAAAGAACGTCGCTCTATGAGCCCGGGAAACTCACTATATCGCCGCTTCAGTGAGCTTGCGGCAAGTCCCTCAACGGATCTCTACGCAGAGGCATCCTTTGAGCTGCAGGACCAGGTATGTCGTCGTTCCTATTAATGCAGCCCGTGTTACTAACGGAATTCCAGTTGCCTGGCCTAACTGCAATTGTTACAACGATTCTGCTACACGTTGCAGGGGAGTCCAGCTCTGTATATCAGTCGCGGCTTGTAACAGCAGTCCAGATAATAATTATCTGGGCAGGGGCAGCTTCCTTAGAGCAAATACAGTATTTACTGGTTTCTTTGTTATCTAAATAACTAGTTTAGTATCTAAAATTAAAAATCTATACTAGCCTAGAGATTTATTACTTTTATTTAAGAAGCTAGCTATAAAGAACAACTACAACTAGTAAACTAAACAGATTTACTACTTAACTAAGTTTCTAAAGTTTCTAAGTATTTATACTTAGCTTTACTAGAGGTTACTAACTTATATTTTTATAAGAATATAACTAATTCTTACCGCAATCCGATGTGGAGAGAAATGGATGCGAGTGGGACAATGCCCTAGACGCGATCTGACGTGTATAACTCATGACCTCTAATGTTTTTAAGAGGCTGAGAGAGTCCTATGAGCGTGACATCTACGTGTTTCAGAGGTTAAGAGCGAAGTGATGAGCCTCCAGCGCAGGCCCTCATGTCAGGTACAATATCGATATTTCTAGAATTCGGAGAGGCAGGCTCTCGCATGAAGTTCCTGGATAATCTGCTTTAGTGTCGAGCCTTTGAGACGAAGCGCTCATAACCCGATCTGCAGTGACGTTTGAGAAGATATTGAGAGTGCAGACACGCACAAGATTATGACGTCGTGACTTTTGAGGAGGAAGGGAAAAGCAGATGGCCCATGTCGGCTTCAACTTGAGTGTTTAAGCAGATAAAGCGAGAGGCAGAGGCAGACAGACACATCAGGTTTGCGTCACTCTTTTTGATTAACAAAGAAGAGGAGAGATCGACACACACATGTAATTGCATGGTCATAGATTCGAGAGAAAGAGATGTAACGATTCTCGTGTGCAGACTGTTCATCGTCCAGCCACGCTCTTATTTGAGTCGACAGAGAGGGACAGGCACAGGCCACAACATAGCCTGTGAGAGTGATGGGATCAATCAAGGGCAGAAATAAGCATACGCCTTGGAATTAGTCGGTTCCAAAGCATAGGGGCATGAAGCATGTAAATATTCTCGGACAGAGAAGCTCTTGGATCTCGCTCTGTCATGGGGATTTGAGAGTTAAAAGAGGGTCAAAAGCAGACATTCCCAGTGAAGATATCTGTTTCAGTAGCAATTGAGCACACACGGAGAGTTTTGGAGGTATGGTCCTGTGGTGGTTCAGTTCTCGTCATCGCTGCCGATGACGATACCCTAATTCTCGTCGGCCATGACGATTGGTTCGTCCTTGCTGTCGCCGGCGACCATTGGGTCGTCCTCGACGCTGACGACGATGGACTGATCCTCGTCGGCATTAAGTCGAGTGGTCACAGAGGTTGGGAGAGTATCTCAGCGAGGGAGCGACAAACGTACGCGGTAACTCGTTGATTTTCAGGTAACGCAATGATGGTGCAAAGAGTCTCAGAAGCACAAGGGCTGCTTTGGTTTTCGCTTGAACTTGGTAAATTAGCCTTGACGACGCGGACTGAGTGCGTGGATAGACATGTCTCAACATTCTTGATGCTTGCGAGGGATAAATGCACTGATAGGAGGAATTTGAAGACAGACTGCTCATAAGCCGTATTAGTGCAGTGAACAGAGGGGGCAGGCACAGACATGAAGTCAAACTGAGTTGATTTTTGAAGAAGTGTCAAGAACGTGAACAGTGTGATATCGAACCCCAGGGAGACGAGAGAGCAGACGCAGACATTTCAATGGCATGAATTGGTTTGAATTTCTTAGGCAGACAAGCAAGGTGGTGAGCTGTCGGAAACGGAAGCACTGCTCATAAACTGCATTGCGAAAGTTTTCAGTCAGAACATAGAGCGGACACAGACATAAGTAACTTGCGTAATGTTTTAAGAGAAGACAGGGCTTTTGATTTAACTTGATCATAAAGGGCGGAGGTATGGCCCCAAGATCGACCGGGAGAGGCAACCACAAACATTCACCGGACCGACGCCATTTCGTGAAAGAAGAGAGGCCGCAAGCTGTCGAGAGCAGTGAAATAGCTTGCAGACTGTATCACGACAGTGTATCGTAGAGAAGGATGGCATACAGACATTCGTTAAACCTTTCGCCGCTTCGGAGGACACGAATTTCAACCCAGTCTAGTCAGGAACGGCTGTGATACACTTGAGAAGAGTGAACAGTGGCAGCCAGACATTCGTCAGATACGGCCTCAACATAGACGATTGAGAAGAAGATGAGAAGCTTTCAAGAGCATTGAGTCTCCACGTGAATAGCCTGACAGGAACTTTTAAGCACAGACTGGTCGTAACAAGGTCTTGTATAGACACTTGCTGAACAACGACATAGGCAAACACATTAGAACCCAAGCCTGCAACATTTCAAAGAAATATAAAAAATGTAGTGAGCAAAGAGAGAGCTCGGAAGCTGTGCCATGCATGCTTTTAGTGAATAAGCAAGGCAAACTCGAACATTCATGGGGAGAATTACACCTTAGAAGAAGACATGAGCTGTCGGGCGCAGATGAGTCACATGATTTTTGTTTTCGATGGACAGAGAGAGGAAACCCACATACGCTTTCCTTCCAACGTTTCAGGCTTCGAGACAAAGAGGAGAAGGTAATAGGTTTTCAGAACCGGAACGGCTGCTCAAGCCTTAAGTACTCGGTTCCAAGCAGGCAGAGAGCCAGACGCACATAGAACGGTATGCAGTCTATTTCTGAGAACAGAAGAAGAAGTCCGGTCGAAAAGAAGTGCTCATGTCAGCCGTTTCTTTGTAGTTTAGATTCGCGGCGAGCAGAGCAGACGCACACATCGCCAAGATCAGAACCCTTTTCGATACGGAGAGAGAGCACCCGCACACATCAAGTCGTTGATCCCTGGTTTGAGAGAGGTACTGAAAAGCGACAGCTCGCAACCGATGATGTATCTGCTCGAGTCGTACGCATTGAAAGCAGTGAGGAAGAGAGAGGGCAGAAATAGACATGAGTGTTCGTTGTGAGTCTTGCGAATATTTTGAGGAATATATCTTCTTCCAGGCCTGATGCCATTCATCCACGTACAGCGCGACTTTCGAACAAACTGATGGAAAGAGAGTGAGGGCGGCGGACACACACATGATGACAGTTATTCTGGGTTGAGAGAAGCATAGAGAAGATGTAGATTTCAAAAGCCAATACACCCTGTGTCGAGATTCAAGCAAAGAGGGAGGCGCGCACATACTTTTGATGGTGCGCCCTTTCAGAGACGTACGGCGATCGTGACGATTCTCTAAAGCCGCGTCCAATCCTACGCGGAGAGGCAGACGGCCACAAACATGTAGGCGGGAATTTCCGTCTTAAGAGAAGGATAGAGAAGGTGTGGATTTCCAAAGCTGGTTGCCCATCTTCTCGGGACTTAAGCAGAGAGCGACGCACACATAGAGCACAGGTGGTGCACCATTTTAGAGACATATGGCGATAGAGAAAATTCTTCAAAGCCGCTTCTTATGTGGAAGAGATTTATGGCTTTGAGCGGAGAGGCAGGGCAGACACAGACATTCTATGTTGTGGTTACCTTTTGAAGAAAACCGAAAGAGAGCATGAACAGTTGGCTGCCATGATTGATTGTTGTGAGGTGTTCAGTGGCGAGAGAACGGGCAGACGCACATATTGAGCTCGGTTCGTGGTTTTAAAAGACAAAGAAGGCGAAGAGGTTGCAAAGCTGATAGCCCGTGAAAGAGGTCGTCGGAGGTTTTAGGAAAGACAGAGAATGGGAGCAGGCAAACATCTTTAACAGGATTCATCTCTTTTACACATGAGAGCATGGCTAGGCCTCGCCGGGGAGATTGGTTGTGTAGGTTGAGTGCCTCATGTATCACGAAGAGACAGGCAGACGCACATGAATTTGACCTCTGCTATATCCGAAAGACATTCGGAGGGTCTGAGAGGACCTTAGAAGGTTGGAGGTTTTCAAGCTGACTACTTGTATAGAAGCGGCCCAATACTTTTAGTAGAGAGACATGGCAGACATGTTCGTTGGAGAGATCAGTTTCGACGGCCAAGAGAACGTGAGAAGCAGAGCAGGTTCTCGCCGGAGAGCCAGTCATGCAACATGATCATCGTGCCTTGATAGAGAGTAAGGGCAAACACAAACACACATGTCTTCTCGGCTAAAGGATTTGAGAGAGAAAAAGAGGTGCGAGCTTGCAGGAACATACGGTCCAGGATTGAGCCAGTTGACGAAGAGAAGAAGCAGACATGACCCACACATGTAGTGAACATGCCGTATTTTCAGACCCTAAAAACAGAAAAGTAGCTCTCTCGGGACCAGACAGCGCATGGAACGGGGTTTGTTATTTTCATGGATGAGAAAGGGCAATGCCGCATGCATCTGCATATTCCACGTCTCCTGGGACATGAACAGTGTAACACCGACATTTATTCACTGAAGATAGGATTGAGTCCGGCACATAGAACACTCGCCTATCGCTTCGTGTGCACCTGATTTTAGCAGACAGAAAGAAGCGCAGCCACATGTCCATGCTTCGATAGCGATTTCCGGGAAGAGAGAGAGGTCAGTGGACAGAGGGGAGGCGCAAGCACCCACAGGACAGCTTTGGGTCTCTTTAAGTGCAGTATTAAGGAGTATGAGAAGTAAAGATCATTCAGAGCTAGAGGACTTGTGCAGATTTTTCTAGTTCTAGTAGACGGAGGAAGAGCAGACACACGCGGACATTAGGAGTGATACTGCTGGTTTTAGAGAGGCAGACACACCAGCCATGGAATTGTCTTAAACTCATTCGAGTGCGCTATTAAGAATCACGAAGAAGTGTGGATTGTTCGTGATCAGCAGACTCGTGCGATTTCCTTGTTTCCAGTACACAGTGCACAAAGAGGACCAAGCGCACGGAGACATGAGGTGCGACAATTTACGTTTTAGAGGGGAGGTAGATGCACCACCCATGGCATTTCGGTAAAGCCATCTGAGTGCAATACAAAGAATCTTGTCAATGTGCGGATTGTTCCTGATCAGCGGACTTATGCGACTCTTCCCGTTTTTAGAGATAAGTAAGGAGAGCAGGCACACGTGGACAACAAGAGTGATACTCCTGGTTTTAGAGGAGAGGCAGACGCACCCATAACATCCACATGAAGGACATTAAGTGCGATACTGAGGATTTGAAGAAGTGCAGACCAGTCATCGTCCGGGGACTTGGGCAATTCTTCTTGTTTCCAGAGACAGTGAGGAGGGGCAGGCGCACAGAGACATAGAGTCGGATGCTATTGGTTTCAGAAAAGAGGCAAAGCGGTGTGTGGGAAGAGAACGCCGGCACAGGGGCAGCAGACTTTGTACTCCGGTATACCCTGTGCAGTGCGCCATGTGCTTGGATAGCAGGTGAGCGTGCATAATTAAGGAGGTACATAGTGTTGACGCGAGAAAGCAGCGCCGCGCATTTTTGGTCTCTGTATTCATTTCAAGAATAGAGGACAGCGCAGAGTTTTGGGAAAGACAGCCGCTGCGGTTCTGAGACGGGGAAGAAGAGAGCTTCCAAAGTCGACTCCCAAGAGCCCAGCCCATGCATTTCTTTTGGAGCGGTTTATGAAAAGCTCAAGGCAGAGCAAACATAGACTTTCAACCACCCGACCGCAGCACAAGAGCATGGGTGTAAGTTGCACGTAGTTCTCATCAGTGAAGTGATCTGCGACTTTCGAAGGGGCAGGCACGACAACACATGAATAGGCTTTTCAAGACTTTCTCGAGACAAGGGAAATAAAGATAGGTGTCACGAAAATACACCGCTCATGGCTGGCATACTCTGTGATTTCAACACGACCTGAAAAGCACTGGTGTACCCAGCAGGCAGATGAGCGTTTTAGAGACAAAAGAAGTGTGCAGAACCAGACCGCTCGTGGTAAGTCTGGCTGCTCTTTTGCGCCACAAGGCGCACGCACATGTCGTTGCAACATGAGAGTTTTGAGAGAAAAAGCGTTGGCTTTCGTGGCTATGGTTGAGGCGCGCGTGCATGGCAGCGTCAGGGAGGTTTACGATAATACGTAGAGCGGAGAAGTAGGCGCACTCATGACATGCTGATGGAGTTGTTTGAATTGCGGACTAAGGGTTGGAAGGTGTAAGATCTCGACGGTGGGGCGTCCTTGGGTTAGAAGGAGTTGTGTTTTAGGAGCATAGCGCCCATCGGTTGCAGTCACTCTTCTTTAAGCAGCAGAGTCGAGAGGCAACACCCACCCATCACATCAAGCATGTTTTCATTGCGGAACCAAGGGGCAGGCATGTTTAGATTTTAAGGATAGGGCGTCCATGTATCAAATGAGATCGTATTTTAAGCGGAATCGAGGGTTAAAGCAGAGATAAACATCCACTTAAGCACTGGAAGAGAAGCCACACACCCAGACATTTGTCTGCGTGTGTCTGATTTCTGACACGCCTTGCAGCGGCTTTTCATCGCGGAACAGAGTAACAGAGGGCTAGCCACGATCCAACCGCGCGCACAGCGCCCATGTATTTGAATCGATTTGTTTCCAGGGACACAGAGAGGCCACACCCGCGATCCTCATAGCTATAGCTTTGATGTATTTCGAGCAGCAGAACCCCCACCTCACCCCCTGACATGTATTTAAACGGTCATGGTTTCAACCCAAGCCTTCCCGCAAGATTTGACCGCGGGACTCGGCAAGGAGCGATGGGATGTCAGAAACGTGGCGCCCATGATTGAGGACCGGCCGGTTTCTAGGCCAGCGCACCCATGGTCACATTTCTCTGCAATTATGTACTTTAAGCAGCGGAGTAGAGACGCAGACAGGGCAGACACACACAACATACCAGGCGTGTCCTTCTGTTGCGGAGCCAAGGGCCAGGCGCGGTGGACTTCATCACAGGGCGCCTGCAAATGCAGAAAAGTTGGTTCTTAGACACAGAGAAGCCACACACAGACATAGATCGGGTTCGTTGTAATCTCAATCCAAGCCCGGGACGGCTTGCGATGCAGAACCAAGGGTTTGATATGGTACAGGTTTGGTGACAGAGCGCCCATGTATTGGATGAAGTTGTGGTTTAGGAGCAGCGCGCTCAAGGTCACATTTCTCTGCGATTACAGTAGTTTAAGCAGCAGCGTGGAGAGGCGGACGCACACCGCATCGCCGTAGAGCTTGTTTGAATTGCGGAACCAATGGTCAGAAGCTATTCAATCCCGCGAACAGAGCGCCCATGGACTGACTCATGCTGGCTTTGAGCAGCAGAGTAGGGACGCAGCACTCTCCGTTGCCGCAGAGTTGTTTCTAGAGCGGACTTCAGCGCCAGCCAGAATTTAGGTCCACCCCAGGAGCGGTGCGCCCATGAGCGGTGGTAAGTTGGTTTTTAGGGAACAGCGCGCATTGAATCGGTGGTCATGTTTTGGGGACAGAAGGACGGACGCATGAGGACGAGGACGTGAATATATCCGTTGATGTTTTGAGCAGAGAGGAGGAAAAGACACGCAGGCATAAAACAGTTGGATTGAACGCACAGCGCGTACATGGACTCGGCGATTATGTTTTGCGATAGAGATGTGGACGCACTCACGGTCCTGGGTCGGACATAGGTGTCCCAGTTAATATTTGAAGGAGCACAGCTAACAGCAGACATAGAACAGTTTGTTTTTAGGCAACAGCGCACCTATAAGTTTAGATCTGCTCACTTTTAGGGACAGGGGGGCGGACGCATGAGGACGAGGACGTGAATATATCCGTTGATGTATTTTAGAGCAGAGAGCAGACACGCAGTCATGGAATACTTTGTTTTCAGCGAACAGCGCGCCCATAATCTGCAACACACTTCCTCTCCCAGAGAGGCGGACGTACTCACACTCCCAGGCCAGCCATGACTGCCCCCATTAATGTGTTTTGGAGCAGAGATGCCGTGGAAGCCACTGTGTGATATCATGAACATGTACTGTTCTATTCTGGCTCACTATCCCGTGAACACGAGCCATTATGCACGTGACAAGAGCAGAGACGGCAGTGGATATGGAATAGTTGGTTTCATGTAACCAGCGCGCCCATGAGTTCATACTTTTCGCGATTTAGGGAAAGAAGGTGGACGTACTCAGACTCACGGTCCTGGGTCAGACATATATGTACCCATGATCTCTTTGGGAGTCGCAGAGGCAGAAGACACGACAAGTGCTGAAGTGTGATTTAGAACAGGACTGAGCACATGGCATGTAATCAATGCTGTTTTAGAAGAGCACAGAGGACAAAAAACACTTCATAGCCTAAATGCTGATTCAGAACAGAACTAAGCACATGGCTCTTCAGTACAGCTCTGTTAAAACAGGATCGAGGAGAGGATTATGGCGAGAACGATAGCGGCAGGGTGGGGGCTTTATACGCGCGCGTGTTGCGAGGCTGCGGCGCTGCACGTGAGGTCAAGGTTCCTGGCGGGGTGTGCAGGTTGCGGGAAGAAAGAAGTTGGAAACGTGCATGTGGATATGCACGCGGACACTCCTCCACGTGTTTGACTACAAGCCTGATCGACTGTCACCGCGCCGCCGCGAAGCCACCACACCCACACCCCCCGCTCACCCCTCCGCCTCAAGCTCCTCCAACACCCCCCTCAGCGCCTTCGCACTCTCCGCCAGCCTCCCGCGCTCCTGCGCATCCAACTCGGCCTCGACGCCCCTCAGCACGCCCGCGCGCCCCACCACCGCCGGGCTACTCAGACAAGCGCCCAGCTCCTCGTGCCACCAGCTGACGCACCTGACGACGCGCTCGTCGCGCAGCACGCTCCCGCACAGCCCCGCGGCCACGGCGCCGATGCCGAAGTTCGTCGAGCCCTTGCCGGCGATGACGCGCGCGGCCGTGTCGCGCACGTCGGACGCCACGCGCTCGCGGTCGATGCGCACCCCGGGCGGCAGGCCGGCCTCGAGGCGCGCGCCACCGATGCGGACCGCGCTCCAGGCGACGAGCTGGGTGGGCCCGTGCTCGCCGAGGACGTGGGCGTCGACGGCGGCGGGGGCGACGCGGGCGAGCGATGCGAGGGCGCCGCGCAGGCGCGCGCTGTCGAGTACGGTGCCGGTGCCGAGGACGCGGGCGTGCGGGAGGCCGGAGGCGCGCTGGGCGAGCTGGGTGAGGGTGTCGACGGGGTTGGCGACGAGGAGGAGGACGGTGTGGGGTGCGAAGGGGCGCATGTCGGCGAGGCTGGATTCGAGGATGGATTTGTTGCGCGAGAGGAGGTCGGTGCGGGATTCGCCTGGTTGGTGTTAGGGGGGAGGGGGGAGATGGGGGTGGAAGTACCTTGTTTTTGTTTGGCGCCGGCGGTGAAGACGATGATGTCGCATTGGCCGGCTTCGCTGGGGGTGCCGGCACGCACGGTGGTGTGGGTGTTGTTGTGGAAGGCGGCGTCGGAGAGGTCTTGGATTTGGGCGTCGCGGAGTTCTTCCTTGGGGTCGACGAGCAGGATTTCGCTGGTGGTGGAGTTCATGATGAGGGAGAAGGCGATTGTTGCGCCGACCTCGCCGGCGCCGATGACGGCGATTGAGGAGGTGAGGTTTGAGTCTGACATGGTGGGTTGACGGTGGGAATTGTGTGGAGCGTGAATGCTGATATGAGTGTTTTTATTGTTGTTTCGTACACAAGTACGTCATGGTCGTGTACGTCATGACAGCAGCCTCAGTATGGTGGGCAGAAGTCGGTTGCAATGCAGTACTATGCAGCGCCGTGCAGTGTAAATATGCAATCCCATGTTAACAATGCAATACCGTGTAAACAATCAGGGTTAGGGGAACAACCAATGCCGCGCAAACGCAGCACAAAATGCATAATGTCACTACCAAGTGTGGTGGTCTGCTCAGATGTGTATCACCTTCCTCCTCGGCTGCGACGCCAGCCCCTTCTTCAGCAGCAGCGGGATGACATCGGTGGCCTTGTTGCGACTGATAGCCTTCCGGCACACGGGGCACTGCGAGCGGCGCGGCTCACCGGGCCCCGCGCGATTCTCGCCGGCGATGAGGGCCTCGATGAGGCAGGTGTGGCAGAACAGGTGGCCTGGGCGCATCAGCAAGCATCGTCCTCTACGGGCAGGTACGCACCACAGGCGGTGGCGGAGATGTCGGTCGGGCGGTCCATGCAGATGACGCAGCTGAAGGTGTTGAAGGCGGAGACGGTTTCGTCGGGCTTGGCGTGGGCGGCGACGGCGTGCTCGCGCTGCTTCTGCAGCACGGTGAGCAGGTGGTCGTCCTGCGAGAGGTCGATTTCCTCGATGGCGGCGGGCGGGGCGTCGGGGCGCTTCGGGCGCTTCGCCGAGGGCCCGGGGGACGCGGTCGAGCGCTTGCGGCGCGGCGGGGTGTCGGGCGCGGTCAGGTCGACGTGCGGCGAGGTCAGGTCGACGTAGCCGTTGGAGAGGCGGCCGGGCTGCGGGCGGGACATGTCGTAGGCGGGGAAGGGGTAGGCAAAGGGGTGGGCGCGGGCGGCGGGGTTGAGCAGGTGGTTGTCGAAGAAGCCGGGCGGGTCGTGGGCGGCGGGCGCGCGAGGAGCGTTGGGCCAGCGGGGGAGGGGGCGGGCGTGGGCGTGGGGGGCGGTGGGCGTGTAAGACTGGTGGGCGAATGGCATTACAGAGGGCTCACGGGTGCATTACAGCCAGGGACGACGGCGGGTAGGGCTGCAGCTGGGGCCCACCGGCGCTTGATTCGCCGGCTTTTCTGCGCCGGGGGCGAGCTAGCAATGTCAACGCGACCGCATGACGACAGCGCGCGGCGGCCACCAGACGAGCACGACGCTGCGCGACACCGCGATGCAGTAACGAGCCACGAGACGCAATGCGCTGCCGCTCCTGTCGAACCCTCACCACCGCCGCGCGCCCGAGAGCCGTTGGAGCCGACCGCGCGCTCGCCGCCGCCCATCCGCGACGATGCGCCGCCACGCAGGCATCCAAGACGCAGACGCACACGCACACGCACACGGGCACAGCAGATGGTAATAGCAAGCACACGGCAAGTAGCACGACGAGCCTCGGCGGTATGCGCCCCCCTCCGCCTCCCTCCGCCCCTCTCCCGCCCGCCTGACTCCCCCAGTGCCGTCCGAGGCCCGCTTCAGCGAGATTGGCGTGCAGCACCTCTCCAGCCATGTCCACGCCCAGATCTTCCCCGCCACAGGCACCCGCCCGCCGCCCGCCCTCGTCGCCCTCTCGCGCGCCCACCTCACGCGCCACGACCTGCTCGGCAAGAACCAGGACTCGACGCCGCCCATCGCCCTCGACCTGCCCGAGCTGCAGGGCGCCTCCATGGACGAGCACTTCCACAAGCTGGGCATGGACGCCGCCGAGCCGTTCCTCGGCATGGCGAAGAAGCTGGTCTGGGCGAATCCCCCGCCAAAGCCGTCCGGGTGGGTGCGCCGCAGCGGGTGGACGCGCTACAACGCCGACGGCAGCTCCGAGCCCGTCGACGCCCCCACCGAGGACATGTTGACCTTTGACACCGAGGTCATGTACAAGGAGACGTCGTTTGCCTGCATGGCCTGCGCCGTCAGCCCCACCGCCTGGTACGCCTGGGTCTCGCCGTGGCTGCTGGGCGAGTCCAAGTCCGACCGCCACCTGATCCCGCTCGGCGACCCCGCCGTCCCGCGCATCGTCGTCGGCCACAACGTCGGCTACGACCGCGCCCGCATCGCCGAGGAGTACGACATGCGCCAGTCCAACAATTGCTTCATCGACACCATGTCGCTGCACGTCGCGTCCAACGGCATGTGCTCGCGCCAGCGCCCCTCGTGGATCAAGCACAAGAAGAACAGCGACCTGCGCGACAAGATCGCCACCGACGACGACAACGCCGAGCTGTCGGCCCTGCTCGACTCGGGCGCCATGCCCGACGACGACGAGGAGCTGTGGATCGGCCGCAGCGCCGTCAACTCGCTGCGCGACGTCGCCAAGTTCCACTGCAACATCACCGTCGACAAGGCCCAGCGCGAGTACTTTGGCGAGCTCGACCGTCCGGCTATCCTTGAGAAGCTCGAGGAGCTGCTCGACTACTGCGCTGCCGACGTCGACGTCACCCACCGCGTCTACCAAAAGGTCTTTCCGCTATTCGTCGAGACATGTCCGCACCCCGTCAGCTTTGCCGCCCTGCGCTTCATGGCCGCCGAGATCCTGCCCGTGAATGAGACCTGGGACGCGTACATCCACAACGCGGAAGCGACATACCAAAAACTCAACACCGCTGTTCGCGAGCGCCTGGTCGCGCTGGCAGAGAAGGCCCTTGAGATCAAGGACCAGCCCGACGTGTACAACAGCGACCCCTGGCTGAGCCAGCTCGACTGGTCTGGCCAGGAGATCCGCATGGTCAAGGGCAAGAAGAAGGACGATCCTCCGAGACCCGCAGCACGGCAAAAGATGCCGGGCATGCCCAAGTGGTACAAGGACCTGTTCCCCAAGAGTGACGCGCCCTTGAATCTCACAATACGAACACGCGTCGCGCCCATCCTGCTGCGTCTTGCATGGGACGGGAATCCACTGACATGGTCGGATGTCTACGGCTGGACCTACCAGGTGCCTGCGGATCAAGTCTTTGCATACAACGAAAAAGGCCTGAAAGAGCTCGACATGATGCAGGAGGAGAATCTGAAGCTGCGCGACGACCAACAGCACGTCTACTACAAGATCCCCCACAAGGACGGTCCCCAGGCGCGCTGCACCAACCCTCTGGCCAAGAGCTACCTCCAGTTCTTCGAAAAGGGGAAGCTGACGTCCGAGTACACGTATGCAAAGGAAGCGCTCGAGATGAACGCCTCCTGCTCGTACTGGATCAGTGCGAGGGACCGCATCATGTCGCAGATGGCCGTCTACAGCAGTGAAGTGCCCGGCACCCCCAAGCTGACGTCTGCCTCGGGCAAGGGCCGGGCGAACAAGGTCGGCTTCATCCTGCCGCAGATTATCCCCATGGGCACCATCACACGGCGCGCTGTCGAGAACACATGGCTGACAGCCAGCAACGCCAAGAAGAACCGCGTCGGCTCCGAGCTCAAGTCGATGGTCCGGGCGCCACAGGGCTACTGCTTTGTCGGGGCTGATGTTGATTCAGAAGAGCTCTGGATCGCCAGTCTTGTTGGCGACGCCACCTTCCAGCTGCACGGCGGCAACGCCGTCGGCTTCATGACGCTCGAGGGCACAAAAGCCGCCGGCACCGATTTGCACTCGCGCACGGCCGGCATCCTGGGCATATCTCGCAACGACGCCAAAGTGTTCAACTACGGCCGCATCTACGGCGCGGGCTTGAAATTTGCCGCAACCCTCCTGCGCCAGTTCAACCCCGGCCTCACCGACAGCCAAACCACCGACACGGCAAACGCCCTCTACCAAAACACAAAAGGCAAGAAAACCACGCGCAAGCAGCTGCACGAACGCCCCTTCTGGCGCGGCGGCACCGAGTCCCTCGTCTTCAACACCCTCGAGTCCTTTGCCGAGCAAGACCGCCCGCGCACCCCCGTCCTCGGCGCCGCCATCACCGAGGCCCTGCAGCGCCGCTACCTGTCCAAGGGCGGCTTCATGACGTCGCGCATCAACTGGGCCATCCAGTCCTCGGGCGTCGACTACCTGCACCTGCTGATCGTGGCCATGTCGTACCTGACGCGGCGCTACAACATCGACGCCCGCCTCGCCCTCACCGTGCACGACGAACTGCGCTACCTCGTCAAGGAAACCGACAAGTACCGCGCGGCCCTCGCCCTCCAAACCGCCAACCTGTGGACGCGCGCCATGTTCGCGCAGCAAGTCGGCATCAACGAGCTGCCGCAGTCGTGCGCCTTCTTCTCCGCCGTCGACATCGACGCCGTGCTGCGCAAGGAAGTCGACATGGACTGCGTGACGCCCTCGCACGCCACCCCGCTGCCGCACGGCGAGAGCCTGGACATGGACGCGCTGCTCGCCAAGGGCGCCGCCGCCCGCCTCGACAACGCCGTCGTCCCCACGCACCCCCCGCGCCCCCAGGACTACCCCTACTCCCCGCGCGTCCCCGTCATGGCCGGCCTCGGCGCGGACCCCGCTAGCGCCAAGGCTCTCGCCTACGTGCGCGCACAGATCTCGGATACGGATGCCGAGCTGCGGGATGCCGTGCGCGGGCTGCGCTATCCGCCTGAGCCGCCATCTACATGTACATCTACATTGAAATCTACATGTCCATCGCAGTCCAAATCACCAAAGCCAAAGCCCAAGCCCAAGCCCAAAGCGAAAGCGAAAGCGACATCCACAGCAAACCCCAACGCGCCACCCCCACGCACCCCCAAACCTCGCGCCTCCAAAACCACATCAGCCGCCTACGACCCCGACGACCCCCGCAGCTGGGACCCCGCGTCCGAGGCCGTGCGCCAGCTGATGGATCTGTACCAGCGGCAGGCGAGCGAGGTTGGAGCGGACTTGGGCGCGAAGAAGCGAGGCGCGAGTGCGAGTGCGGGTGCGAGTACAAGTACAAAGGGAAGCGGGTTGGGACGGTGGAGTGTGCATCCGCGCAGCACGGGGGGGCGGGTTGGGGTCGTGCGGTAGCGGGCCGTGGTGTTGCGATATCCCGTATTAAGATTCTTGGTATACTGATTGATTCACATCTGGCATCAGTCCAGCACGCTTCCCCCGCTAAAGGTTCAGCACGCAGCCCCTAGCCGAGCTCTCCGCCCCGTCGTGTCAGGAAGCGTCCGCTACCCCGTGACGCGCTGACCGCGCCCGTGCCCGCGCCCGTGTAGCTGGGAAACCGACGAGGGATTGAGGGGCGCGGGTGGATGGATGGTTGCTTGCATTCTTGCTTGCGCGGGCGCCAGGGCGCACGGGGTTCTGCTGGAGTGGCAAGGACGAGGGAACGTGGGGCGAAGGATAGTTGACAGGAGAGATACTAGATTGGGAAGGGGGGGGGGGCGGGGGGGTAAAGACACGAAGTGGTGGGTTGCATAAAAGACAAAGTACACCTGTGCGCGCTCCGCACTCCGCTGCTTCAGTTCCGTCCATCCACGCCGTCCACGCCGTCCACGCCATCCACCACGTCCCCGCAAACACCACCCAGGACCGCCCCGTCCCCACGCCCAGCTCCGGGCACCATCCGTGGCGTCGGCGTTTTGCTCTAGGAACTGAAACGGCGCGCGAGCTCATCGCCGCGCTGTCCGAGGGCCGCAGCGTGCGACAAGGCGCTTCTTCGCGGGCGGCGTGGACGCGGTGTGTGCGTGTGCGCCGCGCCGGTGCGCGGGTGGAGGTGTTCTGCGCGGGACTGCAGCGGGATGGGTGGGGGGGGGCGCTGGGGTTGGACTCGGGTGCTGGTGCTGTGGCGGCTTTTCAGATCAGGGCGTTGAGATGCGGGGGGGTGGTGGTTCGGGTGGTGGGCGGTGGTGGGCTGCGTTGGTGGCCAGGCGGCTGGCGTGGTGGTTTCTGTGGCGTGCGAGGGGTGTATGTCGGGACTGCAGAGGAGAGGTTTGGGGAGGAGTCGAGGGCAGTTCGTGGAGGGTAGGTAGTCATGCTAACGGGGTCGGGACAGGGAGGCGGGTGTTGTGGTATCTTGGACTGGGGGGGCCATGGTATGTATAACACTGCGGTGCTGTACGGATGTACTTTTAAATTTTTCATGAACGAATATCTTCTTCGACCTGGGTATCTGCTCTCTGTCTGGCCTAGTCGGACACACCATTCTGCACCATTACTCTGCCGACCAACCCTCTGCACCGCTCACCCAAACTCCACAAACCCCCCGTCCTGATCCTCAAGCTGCTCCTGCGCCCTCTTCTTCCACGCCTTGATGAATCGCCGGGGGTACTTCTCCGCCACCTTCTTTCTCTGCGCCAGGGCCAGGCTCGAATCGATCTCGATGATGGTTTGCGCGGCTTTGATGTACGCGGCCTCGAACACGGCCCACAGCGCGTGCTCCTGTGCGCCTGGTGCGACGGGGTTCGGAAAGTACGGGTCGTTGGCGGTGACGGCGGTGACCAGCTGGCGGCAGCACGCGTTCCAATTGTGGTGGTCAATTGGCGTCGCTTTGTCGAAGTCGAGCACCCAGAGATGCGTGCTGCGTCGGGTGAAGTCTCCTGCTGCAGCGACAAGAGGGGCCTGCGATCGCCAGTCCGGTGTCACGGGTGGCAGTTCTCCCGCGCTGGTCGCGCTGCCAATGACGAACTCGATGTCCATGCCGTCCAGCTTTGCGCGCCAGTGTACGATTGCGAGGCCGACTGCCATTTCCGTGGCGTACTGGGTAAGATTGAGGCCAATGGCGAGCAGCTGGTCGAGATACAGCGGGAAGTTCTCGAGGGAGACGTGGAACTCATTCAACTCTCTCGCACCGCGGCGCTGTCCGAGATAAGGACGCACCAGGCAGGTCTTGTTGCGCGGGGCGAGCAGCGCAGCGTCGATCTCGTCGGGGGGGGAAGTATGCGTGCATTAGGGCCTCTCTCACAGACTTTGGCAGCGTCAGAATGCGCTGCACGCAGAAGAGGTGGCCTCTCTTTGTGTCGTCGATGCCGGATTCGACCTTGACGAATCTGTGGCCGTTCTTGTCCCACCAGTCTCCCATGTCCTCGTCCTTCACCCAGTCTTGTACTCGCGGAACGCGCGGAACGGAGAGCCCAGGGAAGTGCAATTCGAGGGCGCTCTTGCTTTCTGTGACGGCGGCGCAGGCGAGGTTGGTCATCTGGCTGTCGGCCCAGATCGAGGCCCTGACCGATCCTTTCTTGAGCGCGAACGCGGTCCCCGGCATCTCGAAGACGGTGCCGGCGGAGCCGCGGCCGATGACGGCGAATGGGATGTTTGGTGGGAGGTTTGCGCTTTCCATTCTCTGGGCAAAGCTCGGCGTGGTGGCGACGCGGGAGTGAGTGCTGAGGCTTCTTCGCAAGACGGCGATGCTTGCCGCCTTCGATGCGGATGGGGGGGAGGTTGGGTCCGCTGACGAGCTCATGTCGTTGTCATCGTCGTAATTTTCATCTTCACTGCCATCGTGGACATCGTTGACATCCTCCTCGCTTCCGTGCTCTCGCTCGAACGTGTCTGCGAGGACTTCTTCTGTGCGACGCGCTAGTTGAGCGTCTGCAGACAAGGTGGTGCCATGGGACGCGGCATCCTCCTCGCTGATGTGGCGAGGGTGCGAAGACATTTTGGAGTGGAAGTGGATGCAGAAGTGGTGGGATGTTCAGCACCTTTACGTCTGCAGTCGAAACATGCATTGGTTCTGACCCTTTTTGAACCATGGTGCTGTCTTCCTCCTGAGCTGAAAGACCACCCTGAACCAAACATGCTTCGTCTGCACCTTCGAATTTTAGACACGCTCGTTTTGGTAAGGCCGGAGCCGATGCCTATAAGTCGTCGATCCCCAGTCTGCGACTAACTTTCTATTGCACCAGAGCAGCGTGATATCCTTAAAGTAGCAACAAATCGCGCGATGTCTCCTCTCTGGAGGCACCCTACCTCTACCTCGGACCTTGAAAAGCCATGAGCACTCGACATATACATTTTCCTCTTCCTCGCATTAAGTCCCGGTCTCAAATTAAAAACATCCTTTCTACGTTCCATGTCTATACGTATTTGCTGGCTCATGAATCTTGTTGGCAGTGGAGGTTGGTGGAGTGCATGCATGCGCTTTCTCCAGCCTCTAGGAGGTCGTTGCCTTAAAATGAAGCTTCATGCCATCAAATTTGCTTGCATGTTGCAGCCAACGAGCGAGAAATGAACGGAATGAGATCCATGTGTGCTGTTTGCCTTGAGCGTCATTGTAGCGACCCTGTCAAACTAAATATCGAACGCCTCATGAGTCTGCCGCTTGCTGCTCTTTTTCTCAAACGAAGTCTTCTCGAGATATGGACTCACGGTGTTCGTTCGAATTCGCAGACCTACAACTCATGTCTGCCTTTTTGTCTCTCTCTCTCTGGAAAGTTCTACTCTGACCACGGTAACACTGCGGCAGATGGGTCTCTCCGATTGAAAATCCACGATGTCTACCACATGTGTACGTGCAAAGGATTGTCTCTCAAAGAACGTCTCCTTTTCCGACAAGGCATTGTAAAAGATATGACCAGGATACATGTTTTGACCTATAGGCTGCTCGTTCACGTTCTTACACCGAGCACGATTCTTTGCTCAGCACCCACGCTGTCGTCGCTGGAAGTCCCTTGGATTCCAGATGCCTGTTGTGGATATGTCTGCCGATTGAAAACAGGATCATAAATCATCTGGATGCTCAAGAAATGACTGAAGAATTGCATGCCTTCTATGTTCTGTACGAGATTTCTTAGCGACGTTTGTCTCATTTCGAGGCCAGGTTTAAGGTACATACTCTACGTCAATTCCAACACGTTCGTTCAATCATGGAGGTTAGTCACAAAGTCTGACAGCCATGAGGCCATGTTTGAATTCTCACACTGCTCCGAAATTGCGCTCTAAACGTGTGTACTGGGATCTCTATGCTGTGCTTTTGGCTCGTCTTGTTTGGAACCGGATCAATGAACTTCTACAGTCCGGATTTAGATTAAATCTCGCGCAACTAAATTATCTAAGGCTGAGCCTTATGATTATATTCAATGTCCTGCTGTCTGTTCCAATGCCCTGCTGAGAAGACGTCGAGTGAGCCTTATAATGCTTGCAGTTTCGCCAGTTTGCAATACACGCCGCCTTTTTCTTTCAATTCGGTGTGCGTCCCATATTCCACAATACTCCCCTTTTCAAGTACGTAGATAACATCTGCATGTTGGATAGTGCTGAGACGATGCGCAACGCAGATCGTCGTTCTTCCTTGAGCGGCTCTATTAATAGATTCCTGTACAACTCGTTCCGACTCGGTGTCTAATGCGCTTGTAGCTTCGTCCAGCAGGAGAATCCGAGGTTGACGAATCAACGCTCTAGCGATTGCAATGCGCTGCTTCTGTCCACCGGACAACAGATTCCCTTTGTTGCCAACTCTCGTGGCAAAGCCTGCAGGAAGCGAGATGATAAAGTCGTATATGTTCGCCTCTTTGCATGCAGTCGTGATTTCCTCATCCGTTACCAACCGATTGGTACCGAACAGGATGTTGTCTTTGATTGTGCCCTGGTACAGAGTGGGTTCCTGGGACACAAAAGCCAAGAAACTCCGGTATTGCTTCAAGTTGAGCGTCGTGATATCATGTCCATCGATGGCTATGGTTCCAGCGTCCAGATCGTAGAACCTTTGGATCAGGGAAATAACTGTGGACTTCCCGCTTCCAGATGCCCCGACCAGAGCAACGAACTGTCCCGGATAGACTGTCAGGTTAAAGCCGTTCAGGACAGATATCTCAGGTCTTGTCGGATACCTAAAGTGACATCCCGAAAACGTTATGAGACCGTCCATTTTTGCGGTAGGTTCACCGGCTTCAGACCAAACATCGATACGCGGCTCGCGATCAAAGAGCTCTTTCAGCTTGGAAGCAGCTCCCTTGGTCTTTGCCATGTCAGCTGCTCATAGTTAGCGGATGTCATATAGCCTAAGTAGCGGGGAAGCTTACGCGCAAACGCAAATATTGTCCCTGCGCTTTGGGCTCCGAAGATGATCGATGCATAGCAGATATAGAATTGCAGCAGAGTATATTCGCCGCGAGAGATGAGGGTCCCACCGTACCAGAAGCCGAGAGCCATGCATAGGTATGTCATGGACTGAGAGGCTGCATAAAGCCCTGCAGAGCTAACTACAGATCGCATGCTTCTACGAGCTTGCACGGCCAAGGACAATCTGTACTGTGATAGGATACTTTGCTCTCGCGTGAGGGACGCTACAGTTCTGATGGCCGATACTGCCTCGCAGGCATAACTTGCCGAAGCTGCAGATGCTTTCTTTGCGCGACTTGACAGAGTTGCAAGAACCGCAAATCGGAGATAGCCGCATACGAGAAGCACGGGTATAGCAGATGCTGTTACAAGAGCTAATTTCCACCCTATCACGAGCGAGAGTAAGAGAGAACCTATTAATGTCGTGGACACATTGAGGATCGTCCCCAGTGTAACACCACTCAAACCAGCAACTTCCGTAGTTTCGGTCGCTAGAAGCGCAGTCAATGCGCCGCTGGAAGTCCTGTCAAAGTATACAATGTCTTGCCGAAGAATAGTTCTGAACGCCTTATCCCTCACCCGGTGTAGCAATTGCTCCGAGCAGTGTGCGAACGCATAGCCCTCGCCAAGGAAGGCCAATCCCTGCACAAAGCCCAGCATGAGATACTGGAGGCTCCAGAAGCTCACCTCATGAGATGTATCGTGGTCATTGACTGACGGAATGTACCCTGATAAAGCCACGATTGATTTCGCGACAAAGACAGAGGATACTGGACTTCCAGCACCGCAGATTATGGACCAGAAGAGCCCAAATAACAGCCAACGCCATTCAGGACTGTTCATACCAATGACCATACTGATGAGACTCCACAGAGAGTACTTCAAATCTTCATCTGCTGGCGCGTCATCGGTCACCAGATCGGTGGGCTGATGAACTGAGCCAGGACTTTTTGCGTCTGCGCAAGTCTCTTTCTTCGAATACGAGTTATCAAATTCCGAGACTGAAGAACTCCAAGCGTCCTGGCGTGAATTCAGGTCCGACAACGCTTGAGCAGCGACGAGTTTTGCATAGACGGTTCCTGATTCGAGCAGGTGCTCGTGTGTTCCCTGCTCCACGATGCGCCCCTTGTCCATGACAACAATATTATCGGCAGTCTTTATTGTAGAGAGGCGATGGGTCACCACAATCGTGGTTCTTCCAGCCGAAGCGGCGTCAAGTGCAGCCTGCACAACACCCTCGGATCGAACATCTAAGGCGGAGGTCGCTTCATCCAGAAGAAGTATTCTGGGATCTCCAATCATAGCGCGAGCGATTGCAATGCGCTGCTTCTGACCTCCGGATAGTAGGAGGCCCCTCTCGCCCACTTCTGTGGAGTAGGATTTCGGAAGAGCTGAGATGAAATCGTGTGCATTCGCCACCTTTGCAGCCTCAATTACTCTTTGCATGGTCTTCTCGGATTCTTCTCCTCCGTATTTGCCTCCTGCAAGTCCAAAGCAGATGTTTTCAAAGATTGTGGTGTTGAACAACACTGGCTCTTGACCGACAAGCGCCATCTGCTGCCTCAACCAACGTATATTGAGGCTGTGGATGTCTTCACCATCTAAGAGGACCCGACCAGATGTGGGCTCGTAGAATCGCTCCACTAAGTTGACGATACTGGTCTTCCCTGAGCCGCTTGTTCCCACAATGGCCGTGCGCTTTCCCGCAGGAATGAGAAGATCCAGGCTTGAGATGACTGGAACATCAGGCCTGGAGGGATAACAAAGAGTGACCCCAGATAGTTGCAGATCTCCACTAACTGTGGAAAGCTTCTTCCCTTCCGTTGACAGAGAGTCGATCGGGGACTCGCGCTCGATGATTTCGAGAATCTTGACGGCAGCAGACATGCCCGTGGAGATTGCCTGGAAGTTGGATGAGACATTTCCGAGGGAGAATGTGCCCGTCATAGTCGCAAACAGGATAGTGATGACACCCTGTAGTGTCACTTGGTTCCTGATCAAGTAATATGACCCCGCCCAGAAGGCGAGGCCATACCCGAGATACATGACTAGGAATATGGCGCCAACCATGACTCCGAGAGTGACTTGCATTTTTCTTCCATAGACAGCAGCCTCGTCGAGGTATATCCGGTATTGATCAGCCAATTTTTCTTGCGTTCCGAACGCAGTTGGGTTGCGTATGGAGCTGAAGACCTCCTCGGCCAAAGCTCCGCCTGGAGCGTAGGCCTCTGAAGACTTGATGCTGTACCTTACAATCCACCTTGAACTGGTTGTCATGACCAAGATTATTGTGATTGCCATAGATGACAAGATGAGGGTAAGCTTCCAGTACGTGATGAATCCAACGATGAAAGCGGCAGCAAATGAGGCAATGGCAGCGAGTGTAAGGCCAACCTTCCCTGATATGCCATCCTGTACCAGATTCGTGTCTGCTGTAATATTTGTCGTTATCTCTCCAGCGCTGGTCTGCTCGTGGAACGCGATGTCCTGCCGTAGGCAAGCATTCAGAAGTCGCTCTCGGAGTCGGCCCGTAATGCGTTCGCCTGTATATATGAAACCTACAGTCGAGATGTAGACTGCAAAGAACTCTCCAATAGCTAGGTAGATGAAGTAAAGTACAGTGCGGACGACTTTATCAGACAGCTCAGCAGAGCTCAACGCCCCTGTGTGGTGTTTTTGGAATGCGCCGGCAAGTCGCCCGAAGATCAGGGCCATAAAAGGCAGGCCAGCGCCTCCACCGATAGCACACAGGGCAGAAATGAGGAGAACGGTAACTTCGAATGTGTTCGCATGTCGCAAGATTGTTATCATGCTTTTCGACGCCATTGTTGCATCTGTACGTTCGAACGATACAGTGACAAAATGCCCAGTGAGTCGATATAGGGATCAGACACTTGTCTTGACTGCCTTGTATGTACAAGGCAAAAATGCTGCGGCGTGTGAGCGGAGATCAGGAACCGCAGCGTGATGTAACTGTAAAGGATGCAGTCGCATTTGAGTCTGTTTTTCGATGGGCAAGGCACACTTGAGGAGGTCTTCACTGCTTTGGCCTCACACTAGCCCTTTTCGTATTGTCTAATCGTTTGGCGGGCTGTGAATCAACGAAACCAAGGCCATCACTTAACCACTCTCGTACTGCAGAAACGATAGAATCCTTGTGCTGAGGGCGAGACCATAAATACTTCTCTTGCCACGAAGCGCAATGTTTTCAAGTTCCTGCTGGGCGCCGGTAGAACTGTACTCGACGTTTTAGCTCATCGCGAATGATTGGGCTTATTCATTAAACATATTCAGTTCAGGCTCACTTGAAATGCAATAATGAGATTGTGAGCTCATTATATCCATAGCACGCAACACTGGCAAATGCAGAAGACAAGTAATACCTACCCTCGATAAGATTCAGCCCGTAACAATGCCCCACTTTCGCCACGTCTCGAGGGTGTTCTGCTTCTCAGCCAGATTTTCCTGCTCGAAGTTCAGCTCATGTTCCTCGATTCCTCTCATTGACCTCGATTCTGAAGTTTCTCTCAAAGAAGTGCCTTCTGAGCTACCCGAGAGTTCGTAAGAACGAAACTCAGTATTCGCCCATCCGGTCGCTAAGCGAACATTGTCAGCGGAAATCCGCGAAGCAGTTTGATGAGAGATCAATGCGGACCTTGCGAATTCACTGAGTTATGCCAGTCGTCAGTGAGAAAGTGAAGAAAGCAGCCATGCGAGACCACAACAATATTGTTTTCTGGTCTCGCTAGCAGCCATTGCCGGGCTTTCTCAGCCCTGTCAAGTAGTGCAGAACTTGTAAGCGATGAAAGTTCCTGCCGTTTTTGGTTAATTCGGTATTCTTTAGCTGGTCTAGTGTGCAGGGTCAACTCCTACCTTCACCTGCCAGCCTTCTTGAACGGCACTCAAATCCACTACGGTATCCCTGAACTCATACTGAATCGTCACAAGCTCGCTGCCAGTGTCGCAGGGCAGACTACTTGCTTCTTGCAACAATGGTAAGGCTATGACTTGAACACCTCGCGCAACCTCTGGCGCAAACCCCAATAAGCCGGTGTAGAGGGTCCGGCGGAGGGGCGAAGCTACCACAAGTTCAACATTATCGTGGTACGGAAATATTGTCGCGAGGTCGCGACATTGAAGCTCGCCGAGCTGCGTGAGTGAGGGATCTTGAATGCCATGATTGGCGTATGAAAGATTGTGGACCCCTTGTGCATGTCTGACACAGTGAATTATGCGTGCCACTATGCGCGAGCCAATCATGTCAGCATTATGATCCTGATCTCCTGCGGTTGCAGTTACTCACTTCTGTCTTAATGTCGTGTCATTGAAAAGCGTTCATGGCGAAGCGTCGGCGAGGGGAGCTCGTGTCAAATGCCCAGATACCCAGGTAAAAGAGTGGGTCTGAGCTCGTATTTCGTACCAAAGTAACTTCGTGCCGTGCCGCAACAATCTTGCAGATCAACCCACAGGCAGACACACATACTGCACCTGCCATGAGTTTGTAAAAACAGGGTGATCTTGCTTCAGGACCGCAAACTTAAATCCAGCGTAAGTGTCTGCTCATTTGCTCTTACGACACCCATCCGCTGACGCCTATCGATCAACGTTCCGTTTGAAATCATCCCAGCCAGCAGTGATAGTTCCGGTGTGCCCCACCAACTGCAAGTCCGTTGGTCGACAAGCTGGAACGATTGACCCTGTCACGTGACTCACCCAGATGCGGCTTGCCTTATACTTCTTCTGCGGTTCATTCTCAAACCTATCCCGAGGCTAGTCAGATCATACTCTCATTCGGCTTTTAATAGCTTGATCAAGCCGTTTGGATATGTCGTAAGTCTACATGGCCCCGTGACGGTCTTCGACACTAGGTACTGGCATCTCAAATGGCGATGCCATTCCGTTGGTTGGTAGAACCTCTGTGAGTATAGTATCGATGCGCACGACAAGTAACACATTTCCCATTCGAAGTTTCATCGGCCGGATTCACCGAATAGGTACATGATTGAATCAAGCTCGGTGTCCCATGCTGGCGTTGCGGAATTGCGTTTGACGCTCGCGGGTGCTAATAGCCTATAACTATCCCATTATAGAAACTCATCAGTCTATGTGTCCTAGTTGTTTCTGCTAGTATGCCTGACACAAACGCTCCGGTGATGAAATAGAAGTTCGCTCGAGGGCATCAGGAAAGTAAGCTAGACCTAACAGGGTATTTCGTAGGTGATCATCAAGCAAAAGTCGTGGACAAAGTTCAACGAATATCATGGATCAAAAAATGAGCTATAAGGAGATCAAACCATATGAGTTCATAACCACATCCAACTCGGGAAGTTCAATACGAGACTTGCCGGCGTGAGCGTCCTCGTTCACAATGACTGCTAAATCAGACTTCGGTGTCGAGACCACAGGCGCTGATGTTGCACATTACTATAGCAATTACATCAAAGATAAGATCAGTACGTCATAGAAATATTCGGTTTCTTGATGCTAATCCCGTAACCGCAGTTACCATCACCGGAGTCAGCCCCCATGGAGTGGGTAGAGCTGTATGTTTCGCCCTCGCCGCCTATGGACCAAGGCTTCTCATCCTTACTGGTCGTGAGCCCCATCGCACTGAGATTGTGGACCAAGAGCTAAAGGATCGATACCCTTCTTTGAATACCCGAATTGTTGTCATGGACTTGGCGCAGAACGAGTCAGTTCAGAAAGCCGCCGAACAGATAAAGCATATATGTGCTGCTGATGCAGGACGCATTGACATTCTGATAAACAATGCAGGTGTCATGTGTTTGCCCGAGCGCAAGATAACAGAGCACGGTACAGAGATGCATCTTCAGGTGAACTACATGGGTCATTACCTTTTGACTCACTTGTTACTCGAGAATCTTTCAAACTCTCCTGGGGGTGGCCGTGTGGTAAACGTCTCGAGTTCCACACATGTAATTTCACCATTTAGATTCTCGGACGCGACTTTCTCAAACAGTGACAACATAGCGCCAGATGAGCAACCTTCGGAAGAGGTGTGCAAAGAGTTCGATACCCCTTGGACACTGGAGTATTCTCCACTCATTGCGTATGGACAATCTAAGACTGCTTTGTCCCTACATGCGGTTGCCTTAGGACATTCTGCGGGCAATGGCATAGTTGGAATTTCTGTCCATCCAGGTGGTACGCCATTGAATTTCATTGTCTGACGAAAAGACACGTTGGCTGATTGTTTGCAGTGGTTGCGACAGAACTGTGGCGTCACATGCCGCAAGATCTTGTATCAGATGTGTTGTCCTCACTCCCTACAAAGACGCATGACCAGGGCGCAGCAACAATACTAGTCGCAGCTTTGGATCCGTCAATGAATGGTAAGTGTACATTCACACTCCATTATCAATGTGCCACCACTGACACATGGACGTATTTAAGAACATCGTGGGGCGTACCTGGACGACTGCACATTAGCTACACCTGCTAAGCATGCAAATGACGTAGCATTGGCATCGAAGCTCTGGGAGTGGTCGGAAAAGAGATGTAAACAGTATATTAGCTAGGGTGACACGTTTTCATCTACAGCTGCTAGATGAATCAACGCTCGGCTCACTCCGTATACCAGACCGTGGCCAAATTTCCAACAGTCATCATGACGTCCGTCCACAACATGCGTCTCGCAGACTCGCCCCTGTTGATTGACCCATGACTCTAGCGCATGCTCCATGACGGTTCGTTGAGTCGGAGATACATACTCGTCCTCCAAACAGTTTAGCAACACCGCTACACGTCCATCAGTCCAACTCCTCTCGTACCTGCCGTTGACAGGGCTCGCCTGCATCCACACCTTCTTTTCCGATCCAAATGCTTGAGAAAGAAAATATTCACAGGTTGGTGGATGCGGGTCTAGATTCCGAAGCAACACAAGATCGTAGATACCTGCTACACCTACGATTGCCTGGGGCGCCATCGCACGCTTGACAGCCTCGGAATTCGATTGGAACTGATCAATGACTGTTTGAAACGCAAGGGTAGCTCCACATGAGTGTCCGACAAGGATATATCGATTTCCGAAGCGGAAGCGTTTCTCGAGATATTCTAAGGCGGCTTGCACGTCCCAGATATGATCTGGGTGCACTGCATCTACACCAGGGGATACTTAGTCAGGTTCGATATTCCAATGAAAGACATGATGCAGAGTAAATGCCATCGTAATTCCTGATACGAGCACTCAGTTCCCGGGGCTCAACTTACTACGGGCTGAATCATCTGGACGCGAAGGCGAGGATGTGTGATACGGATGTGGTGAGAGTCGGTAGTTGATTGACGCAAAGCCTTCGATCCTTTGGCATTGAGATGAGGTCCTCAGCAACTCTACAGCAGCTGTCGCAAAAGACGAGGTGATTTCCGGATCCCGCCAAGCACCTCCATGTATGAATCTGATCGAGGTTCAGCCGAGATGTAATGGTATTGGCCAGAGGACGAGAATTCGAACACATACATAATCCAATGTCCAGGCTGGACGTCCTGCCCTTGAAGAGACTCTCGATACCAGGTGTCAACTGTTTGGCTTGTTGCACCCTCTGAGTTGTAAGAGTATGGCACAGCCCCGAGGTAGGTGAAAGGCATTCCTCTGTTGATTCTTGCAGATGAATGTTGTGACAATTGCACCAGAAGACTTTCTTTGCTACATATAGCGCAGAACCACATGCGTGACCTCAGGACAGTATATACCTGAAGATCTACAACGCTAAGTATGATCCTTGATCAATGGCCATAAGCTGCTCTTGTCAAATGCATATATCAACGAGGTCGTTCTGGTCTAGAAATTTGTCCTGTACATACTCGCAAATACCTTTGTTCCCCAAAATTTCCGGCAATCATTATTATTCCACATGAACAACTGCTTCTTGAGGAAACGCATCCAATCAATTTGATCTCATTGAGAAGGATGACTTCAGCTTGGCAAGCAGTCTCTCGATGGCCACTAGGGGATGCAGATACAGAGCAGTGGTGGCACCTTGTCGGACCTCACCTAGCAAGCCTTCTTGGGGCTTCAGGCTATACGACTGAAGAACAAGTAAACACACTCCTATTTCTTCTGTCCCAGGTCCTACCAAACGTTGGAAGTCCGCCTTCTCAAACATCTTTTGCGCATTGGAAATCACTCTTGACCAACGATGGAACCCCGTTTGAGTACAGCTGGAAGTGGAACCAAAAGTCAAATAAGCCAGAGATACGATACTGTATTGAAGCAGTAGGAGCTACTTCAGGAAATCCTAACGACCCGTTGAATCTACTTGCGACCCAAAAACTGTCCGAAAACCTTGCGCAGCTCCTGCCACAGATGAATACCGTTTGGCTGCACCGCTGCATCGAGGCCTTCGAACTCTCTCGCAAAACAATCAATTCTTCAAAAGAGGATCTAGCTTCAAGCATGTTTCTTGCTTTTGAGCATGGCAAGAACGGAGTCGTTGTCAAAGCATACTTCTTGCCGCCCCCGGATGCATGTGGTGGTCGTCTGACGTTCTCAACGTTCGACCGAGCAATCAGACCCCTCTCACAGGATAACAGAGCCCTGGATGCGGTTCTGGAATACGTTGCCTCTGATGAGTATGGATCTACACTCGCTCCGGACATGCTGGCAATCGATTGCATCGAGCCTTCTCAGTCACGGTTGAAGCTGTACGCGGGCAGCCCAAAAACCTCACTTGAGAGCATAGTATCCATCATGACTCTTGGTGGTAAAATCCAAAATGTCGAGAAAGGTATCGAGCAATTGACTTCGCTTTTCCACCTCGTGTTGAGCGCAGATTCGCAAGTCCTCCATGGAACCGAGGAAACCCCAGTCAGAAACACCTTCGATGCTGGGCTGGCACATCCCTTTGACTTGTATGAAAATATGGTGTACTACTTCGACATTGCGCTAAACTCGTCTCTCCCCGATATCAAATTTTACATTCCCGTGATTCGTTTTGGTAAATCAGATCACGCGGTTGCTCAAGGACTAGGGCGTTTCTTAGAGATGCATGGACGCAATCAATATTTCGAAGGATTCCAGAAGGCACTGGAAGACATCAAAGCCGCGCATTCATCGGATAGTGAGCATAGAGTCCAGACTTTCATCGCTGTCGCTTTTCAACAAGATGGCGAATTGGCGCTCACATCATACCTGAATCCTGGATTCTATCATGAACAACTGAAGCAAGGGAACGATTTGGCCAAGCCTTAGACTCTGTAGAAATTGAGAATTAGATAAAAAGAAATCTGCATCGCCTCTGCTTGCTATGTTTTCGTAAGGCTGTCCACTGCCACTCTGCTCTGTTAAGATGGCTTTTATGATTATTGAGCTCGGTTTCAACTATGAGTCTATGTGCTGTTTTCAATACTTCTCAGATTGTTTGTCGAGGAAATGTGGGAGGATCCGCAATTTGAGCAAATGCTTCGTCTTGTATTTTCGCGATCAGATCGCCAATGCAGGAGAAGTGTCGACTTGTCGCTCGAAAATTCACTCGTACCTGGAACTATCTTTCTATATGCATCGGTATCATTGTGCCAATTCAAGCTCTATTTGACAAGAAGCGGTCCCTCATCTCCACTACCGGCCCCGACGTAATACTAATCAAGGCATCCTCCAACCCAAAGATACCTTTCTCCTCTCCTTCTCCGCTTGGTTCATCTGGTTCCAGCTTCTGCGTAGCACGGAAATCGAAATGCCACAACATTGTCGCCACTACTAGCTTTAGATTTCTCGTCGCCAAGTTCCTGGCGATACATTGTCGATGGCCTGCGGAGAACGGAAAAAAGGATTGCTTCGCTTCATTGACCTCATCCGCTGGCAGTCCATTGATACCTTTTTCGTCGATGAGCCATCGCTCAGGCCAGTATTCGTAAGCGTTCCTGTAGATCTTCTCATTGAGGTTCATGCCATAGAAGAATGACCCCACTGTGACACCAGCGGGAATATGGTGTCCGTCAACCTCCATTCCCTCATGCGTTGTGACACGCTCGAGGGGGCTAGCGCTGACAGGAGCCATTCTTTGTGCCTCATCAATGCAGGCAGTGAGATATGTGCAGGATTTGAGTACTGGACCGACTTGGATATCCTTAGCTTCCTTGAAAGCCGCACGAACCTCAGCCATAGCTAGGTCTCGGGGCCGTTTGTGTCGAGCGAGATAGAAGATCACAGATGCAAATGCATTTGCTATTGCGTCAGACCCTGCAGCAAGGATCAGACTGGCATCGCTCTTCAATTCGTTGCGAGTGAGGCCCTTCCCAGTCTCAGGATCTTTTGCGCCAAGCAGATAGTGAATGTAATCTTTGCGCATTGATCCGGCCTTTCCTGTAGCAACTGCCTCTTCCTCTTCTTTGATTCTCTCCTGCATTGCAGACTCGCAATAGTCGAAGTAGTTCTGGTTATCGATCGCCGTCTGGCCAGCGAAATGGGAAAGGATAGGCGAAGCGAGTACGTAATCAACAACCTCGCGGAAGGGGAGATGGCCGGCCTTCAGTAGCAGGAACGTCAGTGAAGTATCATCCAGAATCTATTTAGTTATCACTTACCCAGTATGTGAACCTCGCTGCGTTTCGCATCATCGGGATGCCATTACGGTAAGCTGGGTTTCTCATACAATCGAAAGACCGGCCTAAGGCAAGAGCACCCATAACGTCTGCGCCCCACCATGTGGCCCACTCTCCCATGTTGACTTTGGTCCAGCCTGCCGCGGTCTTCTTCTTCAACTCGTCACTTAGAATGTGCGTATAATGAAGATAGAACTGTCCAGACTCCTTCATGGCGTTTTCCGTAAATGCATGGAGAATGACTCTACGACGGAAAGCATGCACTTCCTTGTGGACTATAGCGAAAACGCTCGGTGTCGATACGGTGGCATCGAGGGTGAGGTGGAAATCGGATTTTACGAGATTGGCATGACGAGGACCGTAGATAGTCCTCGCTGATGAACCGGTATCGAAAGAGAGCATGTCAGGCGCAACACGAACAATTGAGCCATATTTCTTGTGTGCTGCCAGCAAATCAAGATGGCGCTTTCCCTGAGCGCACTGCCAAATGGTAGGCCATATGGAGATCCTCCAGAGCAGTGGTCCCGGGAATTTAGCAAGTGGGTGCCTTGTTATCCGATAGATGGCTATGTAGATGCACTAGAGTTTGTTAGTACTTAGTGTCACCTCAAATAAAGTTCCTTACATAGAACACAAGCGACGGTATGACAGCCCAGAGCAAGGTCATAGCTATACCGGCTTCTGGTAGTAAAACTGTCATTTTTACTGACAGAGGAATAACAAAGGACTAGTCGAGTGTAGGTAGTCAAATGAAAAGTACCAGTGATGCCGCATATATCTAGTTTATTTCTTGACTGTTGGCCAGCGAAAAAGATTCAACGAATACAGGACATATGCCGTGGAAATCTCATATATGTCACGTAAGACAACTCAATGACGTATCCAACATCAGCAAAAGGAAACGTGTGTAGTTCGGACTAGGTACTAGATTTTGAATGATTCACAAAACATACAGCTTACTACTAGCTTAAAGGATGCTTAGTAGCTGATCGTAGCTGGATTTGCCCTTGCGCTGATCTCAAGTTCACGTCATGGTCTATTCGTAACCTATGAGCAACTGAAACACAAATACGTTTGTTACAAGAACTTGACAAACAATGCCTAGAGATTGGCGGTAAGATACAATTGATCAAAGTGTTGATCTCTCTAAGAGAACCCGGAGTCCTTTCGAGTCGATCCTCGGTACCGGATCAAAGAAATCGTGCTTCATCTCAATGTCCGAAACTGTCGTTTCATACAACGAGAACCGATATCTACCTAGCAAGCACCCCAGCACTATATATATCTCTGCCCAAGCGAGGTGCATGCCCAAACACATCCTCGTGCCTTTACTGAAAGGAACGAAATATCTAGAGAGTCGTTTGGCTTGCTCAGCATCCAGCCAACGTTCTGGCCGGAAACGTCTTGGCTCAGGAAAGTTGACCGGATTGTCGTGCATGAAGATTGAAGTCATACCTATGGGAGTACCTGGAGGTATCGTGTATCCTTGGAATTCCAGACACTCGTTCTGGGGAATGAGCTGAAGTCTATGAGACACCCCGTAAGCCATGCGCAAGCCTTCCGTGATGCATGCACTAAGATACGGCAGCTTTTCCAGCTTTTCGAGAGACAGAATTGGATCAGAGTAAGTTGCAGCGCATTCCTGCAGCTCTTTCTGTACTCTTTGAAGTATAGCAGGATTATCGAGTAGATGAAAGAGGACAGTTTTGAGAATATTAGCTGTGGTTAATGTGCCGGCACCAATGAGGGTTTGTCCTTCCCCTTTCAACCGGTCTATGGTCTTCTCGTGACTGGGCAACGAACTTGCAATCAATGCGTTGAAAACACAGGGCTCTGAAGTGATGTTGTGTTTCGCTGGATTCTTGCCATTGGAGATGATGGCATGCACCTGAGCCCCCATCTTCTGTAAAGGTTTCAGCATACTCTGTGGAAAAAAGATGAGTTTCTTTGATATACCTCTTGAATATTATAGAGTCGATGTATTGACGGAAAAAATCTCTGTACCAAACTTCGAGGGACGTGACGCATCCAAGGCACAAGGAAGGGTGCCTGCTTGACCAAATGTGCCAGCTCAGAAGGTGCTGCAATCTCATCCACCCAGTCTGGAGAGAAATTGACATCCTGAAGCAGGCCAAATGGGGCGCCGAAACAGTATTCTGAGATTACGTCTCCAGCAAACACAGCGAAAGCGAGGCCAATGTCGAGCACGTTACCAGTGCTACAAAATTCGTCGAGACGTGTGCATAGCTGTTGAGTATGCAGATCAATCATTGGCTCAAGCTTTTTGACGGTCGCTTTAGAAAACAATGGGTTCAAAGGTGCGCGGCGCAGCCGATGATGATCGTGAGAGACAGTGGAGAAAACCGAGGTGTTGTTACCAAACATTTTGGCGGCCCAAGTCCACTTGTCTCGTCTACGGATAGCACTCGAGTAAAGGACCGGGTAGAAATCTGGATCGTTGACGTGCAGTTCTTGGGGGTTGATTCGAACGATAGGGCCTTGGATGTGTCAAGCCCAAGTCAGTCCACCGGTACAAGAGCCTTCGGTGATCAATGGTAGAGGATTTTGCGTGGAGAACATACCATATCTTTGATGCATCTTTTCAATCTCCCTGTAGTATTGGCCTCGATTTACAACATCGTAATAAAACTCAACCCAAAATGTGGTCGCTGCAAGCTTTGGGCCTGGGAATATGGCAAGAGGGTGGAGGAAAAGTCTGTGTACGATGGTGATGACGGTATAGAGTATGACTATACATAGCACATAAAACAGGATAACAATAGTCGACATAGCTATACCAAGGTGCTATAGACTAAGGTCGATAAACATCGCGAACCAAGTGAATTGGAGTCGTTATGACCAAGCGATCGAGAATTCTTTTACAAGATCAGTGTACCCACATCATGGAAACAAGCGCCAGTTTCGAAGAGAGAGGATCAAGGAACAAGGTTTTGTGGATCTTCAGCTCTTCAGCTCTTCAGACAGCGATTGGATAAGAGTGAAGCGCCTCTTTGCCGGGCAGTCAGAAGTACCATGCCCTAAGATCGCGATGCGCGCATCACATCATCCCTGACTGATTTCAGGAATTTCATAGGTTGAGTACCGCCCGTTCCATTAGCGCCCGCGATACTTATCGACTTTGCGGCTTGCTCGTATGTGCCTCGTCCCTTCTTGGCTGGGACGACGACATACCTCGTCACCATCTGAATGTGAACGTCGCGAAACTTCTCCAAAGCTTTAAGACAAGCTATGAAAGCGGACAGAGCGCTCTCATCGCGACACTGTCCACGTAGAAATGTACCAATTCCAGCCTGACGCTCCACGGCACAAAGGAACTCACGGTGCCCTCGCGGCATATATAGGCGCATATCCTAATTAAACAATCAGTCAAGAGCTGAGGGTGCATGATGAATTTTTCGAGCCTTCTTACTTTGAGAAATTCCTTCTTGGCATCAAGAACCTTTGTATCCTCAGAGTGGACAACGTCTACATCGCCCATATCGGTAATGCCGTAATGATTCACATCTAGTGCGACGTCGATGAAGGCAAAGAGTGAGCTCTGAGCGTTGCTTGGCCCTCTGTACTTTTGTAAGATCCCCCCTGTGGCTGTCTGGTACAGAATTCCATCAGGTAACCCGACAGATTCGAGATCTCCCGTGCCTTCTAGATAAGGTCGCAAAGTAAAGTAGAAGAAATCAGGTCTACATTCTTGCATCAGGGAAGGCAGAAGGGTCGTCATTTCTTGCAGAATCCGTTCAGCGTCATTCAAACTTGAAGTGAGCACGCCTAGGTCGTTGTTCTTGGCAGCTTTCATCCCCGCCAGCAAAATCGGGATCAGGGCTGCACCGCGTTGCTCAATAACCACTGAGGTTGAGAAAAACGCTGCTTCATCTTTTGATCCTGTAAAAGATATTGGCGGGTGTATCAACTTGTCACCGCTGCCAATGTCAGTGTGGCTGTAATTCCATAACGTTTGTCCGCTGTAGCATGGAACAGGTGGCAATCCAAGGTGATTCGAAGCTTCGATCATGGGTTGCGCTATACACAGTGGTAAAATCTAGAGATCCATATTAGAATGCCAGATTGTAACAAACAACTAAGGAACCTACTTCGGCCGGCGGAGTAGTGGTGAATATGTAGGCATTGGCCAAGTATCCTAGTATCACATATGCTCTCCTCCAATGTTCCGCACTGGTAAGGTAGACTGTACTCAAAGTCGGTATTGATAAGATTTTGTCTCGATACACTTCATTTTTGAGTAGATCTGGAAGCGTGGCAGCAATTGCCTCCCATATGGAGTAGTATGGAAGCGGAAGGGATGGAGCAAACGAGTCAGGTAGGAATCCAGAGGTCTCAGAAACATCAAAATGAACTAGATCGAAAAGCTTTTCTTCCATCTTGTGTGTGCGAGAATATCGAGGAACGTGTTTGTCACTCACAGAAGCGCGTGCCTACCTGCGTGTGGTAATATATGCTCATTTCATAGGTAAGACGCCGTCCAAATCCGGCGCGAATAACATGTAACAGATGTTGCGTCTATTCTGAGGCTACTCACTTTGAAATCCAGCCTTAATTGTCTCACCACAATCCTTACGCGAAGCATTTATTTTCTACATGGTTGATCCACCATAGTATCCCAAGCGTCCTTGGTCAAGTATATATCAGCCAACAATGCCTCGAGTGTAAGGTTGACATCATCTGATACCCGTCTTGCTAGCTCCTCCGTGATGCTTGTGTTTCGGTAGTCAGTAGTCATGATCAAATTCCCTGCGTTCGAGCCATTGACGCAGAGCACAAGGTCATACTCCAGAAGTCAGCAGCTGGCTAATGATATGAAAACCTGTACCGGGCACTTACGTTCCAGGGATCCTCAAAGCTCTCCATACTGAGCAAATCATTGCCTAAAGATCCATTCAAAGAACTCGTGCCTGTATTCCGAATGTTCACCATGGTATTCAGAGTACCTTGATTAGTTCCGTTGTGTGGATTCTCGCTTGCATCTGCTGCTTGCGCGTCACCAGACAAGACATCTGCATATTCGGCTTGGATGCGACGAGCTTTATCGTATGCTTTGGTTTCCTCTGACCATTGAACATTACAAGCCAGGAGCTTGATGTAGCATCCCACTTTGTGTAGGATATCTGGTATATTACGATGGCGATCTGATACAGTGTATGCGAAGCTGCAGTAGTTACAAGCAGTATACTTCGTGAGAACCAGGCTCCATACTGTGAAGACTAGACTTGAGAACGTTATACCATTGTTTCTGCACACTTTGAAGGGATCGTATGCTTCTGGAAGACACGGGACCATAATTTGGAGAATCGCTTCGGGAGATGTTGCGCAAATAAACGTGTTCGTTGGGAATATACACTGGAATATGGCCTTCGATACTTTGTTCTGACTCAAGGATTCGAGTTGTTCCACGTACTCTGCGTATTCCGGACTGGAAGATCTTGTTGCCATTCCGCTGTGGTTGTCGAAAAGTTCTCTCATGATTATATCACGAGAAGAGGCGTCAATAATAGCGTGACTAATAGCGACGTGTATCTGAAGGGATCCATCTTTGTTCTGAGACAAGTTCATCTCATGTGGAATACGGCCAGCTTGGCGATATGTTGACACGTTGCTCTTGAGATGATCCGTGATTGTCTGGCTTTCAGCGTTAAGTACCACCCCAATGTATTCGCCCCTGCTCTTGCTGTAAACGAATATTGTCCTCAAACATGAATGTCGTCTGATTGCCTGCTCCCAGCGTGTATAGAGGGACTTCTTGTAGTAGGAAAGGTCATGCTGACGTGTCTTTAGTTTCCATGTGCCAACAACCCAATAGAACACGGAGTTTCGCGATTGACTATGCAGCATATGTTGTTGAAGATTTGAGGCCGTATACACTTCTTCAGCATCGGGAATGTGGATGGAATCTTCGCCCAAATGATAGCTGACCCTGCGATCGACGTCGACTGACTCACGAAGACTTTGCGTGGCAATACTGATAAGCGAAAGCTGCCATGTTCTGACAAGATCCTTGACCCGATTTCGGTGGGCGATATTCTTAGGGAAGTCAATCTTGAATTCCAGACAGTTCTTCTCTGTGGAAACGAGTATGTCGAATATAGAGAGTCTTGCAGCATCCGGATGCGCTCTCTCTTGCCCAATGGGAGAAAGACGACTAAATACCGAGTCCTCACGATCGAATTGGTTGTATCGTCCGGCATAGTTGAAAACAAATTCCATCAAGTGATCATTTGCAAACATTGAACGTCCGGCTTTGGTATGGTGTCTGCAGCACCAGTAAGCATGCCCGTTGTCTTTGAAAGCTCGACACCGTTTCTTAGTATGGTATATCGCACAATCTATGTCTTGAGCGTCCTTAGAACGTACAACAAGGGGATAGGCAGTCGTGAACCAGCCAACTGTGCGAGAGATATCGAGACTTGCATCCCATGGCTCGCGTCCATGTGACTCGACGAATACTGTTGGGGTGTCTCGGTCAGTGAAAACTTTGGCGAATGACTCAAAGAGAGAAGCCAAGATGATTTCCACAAGACGTGCGCCTTGCGCATTGTCATGATCATTCGAGAGAGCCCGGGTATGTGAGGCATCCAAAGTGAACGTCAATTCCTCGACGTTCCCATGCACGTTTCCTCGAACACCATCATCAGGGATCCAAAATACCTTATTGTTGTAGTTGACCGTGTGCTCAAGAACTAACGAGGGGTTCAACGTAGCCGTCCATTCAGATTGAATCGTACACCACGTTTGGTACTCGAGGGTTTGAGGTAATGGTATCTTGCCGGTGAGGTGGTCTCCAAGGTCCTGTATAATAATCCGCCAAGAGACAAAATCAATGACCAAATGATGTGCCACAAGTAATAGCACTGGGTTTTGAGACTCTCTGTGAATCAGAAGGACATGGAAGACTGGGCCTCGAAATGGCGAGACACACGAGACATGTTTGGAAACGAGATACTCGATGTCTTCTTTTTCTCCGAGACAGTGTTCATGGAACGATAACTCATTCTCATGATCTTCTGTAATCCATTGCACCCTATCCTTGTCGGATTGGGAGAAACGTGCTCGCAGCATCGAGTGTCTTGAAACCAATGCCCTGATGGCGGCGTAAATAGTTTCGCTGGATGGATTAGTCCGTAGGTCCAGGCAGGTACTCTGGGTAAAGTTTTCAGTACCCTCGGCTGTCACATCGAAGTAGAAACTCTGGGTTGGCGAAAGTGAGAATGGCTGACCCGCGTCACCTTCGTCGTAGTGAATCTTCTCGATGCGGTCGGAGCTACCGAGGAGGGCTCTGATGCTAGTGGCAGTCAGGATGTCACTGATTCTTAATGGAACGCCAATGTGCTGTGCAAGACTCTTGACTTCCATGGCGGTGATGGAATCGCCGCCATTTCTGATGAACGATAAATCAGGACGTAGATGTTCGATCGAAAGGTTTAACACTCGACACCAAATAGCTTCTATTCCAATCTCCAATTTGTTCTTGCTCGTCTTCAAGTGACTGTGGTGAGTATTGGAGTCCTTTTTGAGAAGCATTGCAGATTGCGAGACGTCGAAGCCTGCAAGCCATGTTCGCACCAGTTTTCTGTCGGTTTTGGAGGAAGAATTTTGAGGCAGGCGCGGCAGGCTGATCCACATTGAAGGGATCATTGTCAACGGGACTGTATCTTGCAGACTCGCATGCAATGCAGACATGAGATCGTCGCTCATTGGTCCGGCTTCAGTAGACCATGATCGTACTACGTTGTCTGGTTCAACCCTTGCGCTTTGGGCACTCGTTTTCTCAGCCACAACAGCAGTCAGCTTATTTTGCAGTGAGCCCTTCTTCGGAAGATCCACAATGACACCCTGAATAAGCTCGCTTCTCTGCAGAGCAATTTCGATTTCTTCCACGTTAATACGTTGTCCCTTGAGTTTGATTTGGTTATCTTTGCGACCGCATAGGGTAATGAAGCCGTTGGTGTCCATGCTGGCCAGATCTCCGGTTTTGTAGAACCGTGTTGGATAATGTGAGCCTTTCCACGAAATCCATGGAGGCGATGTTATGAAAGCTGCTTCGGTTCTGGCCGGATCTTCCAGGTACTCTCTCGCTAAAGTGTACCCTCCTATGACCAGCTCACCAATTTCATCTGACACGACAAGCTGATTGTGATCCTCGATATCTACAACAAAGCAGATCGACCCGACGGGAAGTCCTATCACATGGCCCGCGCCTCTTTGACCAGTCCTCTCGTTGATCACCGCGGCCACACTCGCTTCAGTCGGCCCGTATACGTTGAATAAGCGCACGTGATCCGTCCATCGATTATTGATCTCTTCAGAAAGGTGCTCTCCCCCCATTTGGATAGTCTTGAGGGTTGGAACAGCTTCCGGGTCAAGCATCGCTGCAGATGTGGGGGTCAAGAGAGCGTGATTGACATGCATCCTCGCGATGGCCGGACCAATGTCAAACCTCTCCACTTCGGATGGAACACAGACACAACCGCCGTGCATCAGAGTACCGAGAATTTCATCCACACTGACATCGAATGTGTGAGCAGCGTATTGAAGGACCCGAGAGCTCAAGCCCAGACCGGTAATTTTTCCTCGAGCAAGTGCACTCGTAGCAAAGGCTGCGTGTTCGATGACGACACCTTTCGGTCTACCCGTACTGCCAGACGTAAAGATGATATATGCTGCATTCTCTGGCCCAGCCAGTTGTGAGGTCGTTGACTGGTCATAAGCAGCTTGTGGCTGGCCAATATCCACGAGAAGGATGTTACTTGAGAGTTGCTGTGCGAGAGGCAATAACGAAGATGTCGTAATCAAGACGATTGGTTTGACGTCCTGGTATAGATCCTTAAGCCTTCCCAGAGGATGATTGGCATCCAGGGGAACAAAAGCTGCTTCTGACTTCAACACAGCAATGATAGAGATTGTATATAGGGCAGATTTCTCCATCAAAATCGCTACCCTAGATTCTAGACGCGCACCGTATTGTCTCAAGCTGATCGAGAGTTCCGAAGCGGCGGCCCAGGCCTGTGAATAGGTATAGTGACCATCATGGGCCAGGATGGCTGGTTTATCTGGATGTATGATGACCTGGTCTTCAATGAGGCTGTGTATGCATCGTGGCACCTGTTGCGGCAGAATGATGGCCGCGTGGTCTCTCTCGTGAAGAATAAGAGGACTCATGTTAGGGACAATGATCAGACTTGTGTATCTGCCCCACCCTCCAACTTCCAGAATCCGGGAATAGTTATTGCGATCGACTTCGCATACTTAGTCCACGTTGTTGTTTTAGTGGAGATCCCGATGTGTGACGTGTTGCGATCACTTGCAGGTTCGTTCGATGGCTGAGTATGTAGTTGGATGGGCTACTGCCTAAGAGCTCTAGGTTCTTATGAGCTCGTAAATAGTTGTTCCAGAGTAAGAATGTGTTGATACTGTTGAAGGGAAGTAGAAGTTGCTGCTTTTCCTAGCCTGAAATATAATTTAGGTGGCTGTAAATTTCAATAGAAGAGACGTCTTCATCGGAGGAATTTCTCTGCTAGAGGTCGATGGCCAATATTATAAGTAGCATATCACATAGCTTAGGCATTACTCCATGTGAAAGTGATCTTCCGAATTGAGTTCGAGAATGGCATTTTAATAGAGGTGAGATGTATCTCAGTTTCCCACTGCATGCTAGTCAGACTGAATATTCATACATTACCGATCTCGGCTGTTGATGGCTGGTGGCCCACGATAGTGCATACAAAGAAACAGTACCGTAACGCGCCATATAGAATCTAGATAACGACGAAGACGCCTTGATGTTTTTAGACCGGCGACCTAACACTCACAAGAAAAATTTGATGGAATCTATCGTCTTTATGTGATAGTGCTGAAGGGTTAACTGATGTTCAGAAATGACAGATAACGATGTGGTTCATTGTATTGTAGGGAAGATAATACAGTAAGTAGTGACTGCTGCCTCTCCAAAGCAGCATCACAAGACTCTACTTAATCATTTCGGAGTCGAGGAAAGGTTAACCAATCAGTCATCCCAACTTTCCTAATGCAGACCTCTAGTGCTAGGCTACGTACAGAAGGTGGGCCTTTGCCAAATCAGGCCGACAGGAAAGCGCGGACATTCAAAGTCGCAAACCACAATCCGGTCAGGGGAGCAGGAATACAGCTGGCACAGTACTTCCAAGCTCGCTGCTCTGTAGAAGGAACGGTGATACCACTGCCAACACCTTGAAGACATGAAAGCATGACGGCCGGAGAAGAGCTAAACCGCATTAGTGAAAATGGCGCTTAGTGCCGGCCATCTCTCTGTTGGTTTGCGCGCTTTACAACGTTCTAGCGTGGTCCACAATCCCTGCTTCCTTATCCCCAGCACCCTTCTGAGTTTTGCTTAGCAAGGCTTCAACCGGCAGGTCTTTTTACTGAGATTCATCGGATTAGCACGACAAGACGCTTGGACGACCGCGGATATCATACTGCATATGGCCTTAGCGGTTTCCGGATCCGTTTCGCTTAGATGTTTTTTCATCGCACGGTCAGTGCCGATTTGATCAAGGGTCCTGCCATAACAACACCATTTATACAACGCAGCGTAGTGGAACTGATGTCGAAGATCATTTTAGGGTGCGCACTCATTCAGATACCGGCAAGTGCCAGGGTACGTGTGAGAAGATTACTACCTGGTCCCACACGAACGCACGCCCAACTGATTCATTGAAATTTGGTGGCCTGAAGGGTCATGCAAGAGCTTGCTAGTACCGAACGGTCGGGATGCGTAGATCCTTGCTACTTGCTACCTCGGTGGTATTGGAGGTCAAGCTGGAGGCCTTGCGAGCAGAGCAGAGGGAGGGAGCATTTGATTGATGAGCACCAAGGAAACCTCGAATACACGATTCTGGCAGTTATGAGGGCTACGACAGACGTAATACAACTATCAGGTATGCTGCTTTATGACTGCTTGAATATGAGAAAAAGTCTCTCAACTCAGCAGGGGGCGCAGCTCGGCCAGAATCGCATTGGGGTCTAGGTTGTGGCTTTGTCCCGCGTGGAGGATCAAAGGGGCACTCTTGTTCAGGGCATGGAGGACGCGTAGGGCAGAGGGGTTCAAGTGCTGGATACAGTAGGTCAGGGCGACGAGCATATCGACGGTAAAGACCGTGTTGTGCAAGACGGAGGCGATGCGAGGCGAGCAAGCGAAGAGCAAGCTATCGCCCAAGGTGCGTGTAAGAATGATCCAGCGCTTGCCATAGCGCTTCTTGTCGTGGAAGCGGTTACGCAGCTGCGTTCTGCGCTCGGCATGGTTCCAGTCGTCGTGTAAACGGGCCAGGATGTCGTCAATGACAGAACTGGCGTCGCCACGCCCCTTCGCAGTGCGCCGTCCTCTGCCGCCCATGGCTTGACCTGCGTGCAGCTCTTTACACGCGAGGTCATACGCAGAGTGCAGCATTACGATTGCCACGCGGTTGCGTACAACGTCGTCGCCCATGCGTGCCTCGAGCTTGCAGATGCACGAGTAAGCGGTGAAGAGCTGCGCCTGTCCCGATCCTTGCATGAGCGGCTCGGGCAGCTGCTCCCGCCGCCACAGCCCGCCGCGAGCCTGCCAGCGCGGCAGCGCCTCTTCGAGATAGTCGAGCAGATCTGGGCGCAGCACTTCCTGTGACAGCTCCCAGATGTTAGTGAGCACTTTAGTCGACAGCCCGTGTGCGGCGCCTATTCCAAATTGCGCCTGCAATCTTGCTAATGACGCGGCAACTTCTCCTCCTCCGCGACTGAGCGTAGGGCTTACAGTCAGGGCCTGCGTCTCCCCGACGACTGTCCCAACAGCGACTGGCTGGCTCCGTTTCCGTCTCTTAACCGGGCTAGGCACATCTTCAGTAACCTTGTCGCTGTACAGGGCGGCGCCATCGAGCCACCCAGTCGCTTCGGCCCAGCTTCCGCCGCTACTGCTGATACTGCCCCTGCTGCGTGTACTGCTGTCTGTATCGGTAGAATGGCATACTACTTCTCCAGCAGACCCCAGATCGCGCCTTGATCTGGCGTCCACAGAGGCTAGATCAGGCCCTGTTCCAGCCTCATCTTGCTGCAGCTGTCCAAGCAGTGCGTACAGGTCCTCAAGGCCACCTTCTTGGCCCTCAATACCACCACCGCTGTCAGTGATGCCAGCCACAGCATCTTGATCGGGCACCGCGCCGCACATACTTCTTACCACGTTTGCTGTCATCTCAAGATTCCACGCTGGTTCTGCAGCCATCTCCTGCACACAAGTAAGTCCAAGCTCGCACCACACCCGCTATGTGCCGGCTATCGACAACGTACATGCTGCGACCTGTAAGTCAGCCCAGGTAGCTCCGTCTCAAACGCCTCGGCCATAGCTAGGGCTGACCCAGGCCCTTGTTCCGGAAATTGATAATCCGCAACGGGCGCACTGCTCATCATGTCGCCATCGAAAGGATCCAGTGAACACGTCGGAGGCTGGGTCCTGTTGTCTGAGTCGAACCCTAGCGCGCCAGGCAGGTTGAGCAACTCATTCATTGTGTTCCAAGGACTGCCGGTTGTTGAGTGCGCATCTTCGTTGCTGGATGAACTGCCACAATTCTGCTTGGTAAAAGTGATACTCAGACCACTGCTCACGCCAGGAATAACAGCGGCCGTGCGGACGTCGATGCCATGATTTCTTAGCCGCTGGGTGAGCTTTGACAGGGCATGCTCGTCGAAATCGTCCAAGTAGGGCAAGAGTGCGTCGACTAGCTGATGTGTAGGTTGGATATCAGTGAAAAGGACTAAGGCTACGTCAAGTCTTGTGACTTACCTTTTCATCGGGTTCCATATCGGTCGTTTTCTTTCGGGTTTTAACTTTCGAGGCGGAGTTCGCGGCTCGCAATTTGGCGATTTCGTTGTGCTGTTCTGAGAATCCGTATCATGTATATCAAAACATTGTTGCACTATTTTAGTTGATGAACGTCCACCTGTCTACCTTTCTCTATATATACTCATCCTATCCAACCCCAGCCGTGGTGATGCGCAAGGCGACCAAGAGTTCGTACGTCTTGTTTTAGGGCTTATGCCGCGGCCTGAGCCAATCATCTCGCGCATACCAAAATAAGCTTACCGGTAGAATTGCTTATCGCTTCGTATGTCGCAATTTTGATTGCTTCCGGATTGGGAACCCGTGTCGTTTGATCTGGCCTTACAGCTGCAAGGACGTCTAAAACAGACAAGCCGTTGGTCGATCCGACTAGACAAGACGGCACATGAAGTGCTACAGTTCAAAAAAATGGAAACGTACGACCAGACCCTTCAGTGCCGCGCGTCACAGACATGGTACCAGGCAAGATGAAGGTCCAAATGGGTAGCATCACAAGAGAAGGGAAAAGAACGTGCTTCACATCCCGGAGCACAGGAAGACTCACCAGGGTGCGCGACCATTCCAAGCTGATGGTTGGTCATCTTCCAAATCTCAGAAGCTCATATATTCCGTTGATCGTTCTGGATCAGGATGTATCGAGAAACAGACGTCGGCACCCTTGCAATGTCGATTCCTGGCACACTCACATCCCGCCCACCTCTACCCGAGGAACAATGGAAGACATTACTACGCTTCAATCGACCGTTGCCCAGCACAAGAGATGAGTGCATACATTCTGAAATCGAAAGACAGGCCCGGATCCGTCCTGACAAGGTCGCCATCACCGCATCGACCGGCGCATTGACTTATCGAGAACTCAACTGTGTGGCAAATCGATTAGCCTCGTATCTCAAGAATTTTGGTATTGGTCCAGAAATTGCAGTTCCACTGTGTTTCGAGAAGAGCAACTGGATGATAGTCTCTATGCTGGCCGTGCTGAAGGCTGGAGGATCCTTTGTTGCCATCGACCCAAATCAACCCATTGCTCGTACCAAGACCATTCTTAGCCAGATCAACGCAAAAGTTGTATTGTGCTCACCAGCACAACATGTTTTTGCTGGGTTGCCGATCAAAACCCTGTACGTGTGCGATAGCAACTCCAGGCTGTGGCCCGATGCTGAAGAACCGATTGCGCCTTCCGTCACATCCAAAAACGCGGCATACAACATCTTCACATCGGGGAGCACTGGTGTACCAAAAGGTATACTCGTTGAGCATCGCTCGTTTTGCTCTGGCGCCGCTGTCCATGCGCCTGCTCAATTCATGGACGAGAATTCACAAGTGTTGCAATTCGCCTCATACACCCACGATACATGTCTAGCAGAAATCCTGACGACTCTGATTGTTGGCGGCACTGTGTGCACTCCGTCAGATTACCAGCGAATCAATGGTCTCTCGGAATTCGTCAATCAACACCAGATCAATTGGGCTGTGCTGACACCGACCTTTCTAACTTCTTTATCTCCAGAGGATGTCCCCACCCTCAAAGTAGTTGTTCTTGCTGGAGAGCGCCTGTCACAATCCAATATCCACCAGTGGGCTAAAGGGGTGAGGTTACTCAGCGGCTATGGAGTTAGCGAGTGTAGCGTCTGTACCACAATCAGTAAACCGTTAGACCCTCATACTCCTGCCGCCAACATCGGGCTTCCAGCTGGTGGAGTATGTTGGATCATTGATCCTCAGGATCCGGACAGATTGATGCGTATAGGAGAAGTTGGCGAGATTCTCATCGAAGGCCCAACCGTAGCCCGCGGCTACATCAACAATCCGGCGGCGACTCAAAAAGCGTTTATCGAAACCCCCAGTTGGCTAGTCCCAATTTTGAGCTCACAACAGCGCAACGATAAGCTCTACAGGACTGGAGATCTTGGAAGACAAAATGCAGATGGAACTCTGGACTTCATTTCACGTTTGGGTTCCCAGATCAAAATCGCCGGACGTCGGATTGAGCTTGGGGAGATTGAACATCACATCGCAGCGCTTGATGAAGTACGCCTTTGCATGGTCGCCTACACCACTATAGGCTCTTATTCCAATGAGTTGGTCGCAATTCTGCAGCTGCATGGACCAGCCTCATCCACGGAGGTGAGAGCGAATAGAGCAATAAAAATTCACTTAAGAAGTCGACCTGAGGAGAGCAGTCAAATTGCTCAGTTTTCTGAGAGGATTCGAAAAGTCGCCCCTGAGCACATGGTTCCGACAACGTGGCTGTTCATTGAAGAATTTCCAACTCTTCCATCTGCAAAGCTGGATCGTCCATCTGTCATCAAATGGCTTGAGACTCAGAAGTACCGGATGAATTCAAAGCTTTCTGCCTCGTTTGTTCCAAAAGAGAACGACACTGCGATGCGCGTAGCTGCCATTGTTGCAAGCGTGATCAGGAAACAGAATCCAACGACCGAGCTCAACGGCTCAGTCCTGGACACAGCCTTTGTATCAGACGGCCTGGACTCTATCAAAGCCATTAGCCTAATGAGGATGCTACAGAGAGAATTTGGTGTCAAGATTCCAGTTCAGCATCTGTTAGACCTGGATGCTAGGCCGACCATTATTGCTGATGTGATCCGAAAAACTCAAGGATCTGATATTATAGTGAAACCTTCCCTTGATGTCGAAACAGAACGGCGATTCTGTCAACTGCAGAAATTGCTCAACGAAAAACTGGAGCATGCAGTGCCGCGATCGCCCTGTACATCTCATGCGCCACCTACTGTCTTCTTGACGGGTGCGACTGGATACCTTGGGCAAGAGATTCTGCGACTTCTTCTCCGCAGCAATCACAGAGTGGTTGTTCTGATGCGTTCGTTAGACCCGACGAAAGGTCGCGGAAAGGCTATTGCCCGCTTGCGAACTTGCAAATGGTGGTCTGCGCAATATGAGGACCTGATAGAAATATGGTTCGGAGACCTATCCAAGTCTAAGCTGGGGCTCTTGGACCAGCAATGGGCAAGGCTTCTAGGACAAGGCTGCTCCGATGATGGCGTGAACATCGTGATTCATAACGGAGCTACGGTGCATTGGACTGAAGGGGCCAATGCGCTGTGGCCTGTTAACGTTGACTCGACTGTAGATCTTCTCAATGTTGCCCTAGAGTCCGGTAGTATAAGATCACTCGTATATGTGTCAGGTGGCGCACATCTCGAGGGCTCAATTGACATGCAGATCAAGAGTACCCCAGATGGATATACTAAAACCAAACTGGTAGGACAAGGACTGGTTCAAAACATCGCTACAAAGGCCAGAGACGTTCTTCAGCTCGAAATGTCTAGTGTCAAACCAGGTTTCATTATTGGGGACCGCAACGGACAGGCCAACCCGAGAGATTATCTGTGGCGCTTCGTTGCTTCGGTCATAAAACTGGATCTCTATGACCAGAGCACGAAAGATCGCTGGATTGTCGTGTCGACATCGACCAAGATTGCAACCATCATCATAGATAAATTCTCTTGTGGTACACACATTCCCACATCTTCGGGAGTCGATATTGATGAGGGGTTGTACGAGAAGGATTTATGGGAGATATTGACCCGGGATTTTGGGTACACTCTGCGCCCTGTTTCCCACGACGTTTGGGTATCAAAGCTTCGGCTGGATCTCGAGGAAACCAAAGAAGCACACTTGCTCTGGCCGTTGTATGGGTTTCTTGAAAACGAAGATTTTGGGATTGGACGGTCAATCGAAGTGCCTTCAAAATGCACCATTGAGCTGCATGATGCAATCGTTGATAATATTGAGCATCTGCGTAGGATAGATTTCCTTCCCGAGTTTTCGCCGAAGCGGAAGCCTAAAAGAAAGTATGAGGAAATAGGGTTCGATCTAGGGCCAACATAGTTATCATAAGGGAGGATGTCAATGAATACGGTCCTCAAAGCCAGCTACTCCGCTTCTGGCTTGATCCGGATAGTCATCCTGTAGCTTGCGGTTGACTGAAGCTCAAGATCTGTCATCAATCTGTGACCTTTATAAAGCGTGTTTAGCATTCTTAAAAACTTGTACTCGAACGCCAGTGTAGTTCAGAATGTCCACTGCACACCTGATAGGCTTGAAGAATGAGAGATACAACACGGGTAAGCTGTAGCTGATACATTAGGTGTTAAGTTCACTGACGCGAATGAAGATAGCCTGCAATGGACGTGGGAAGCACATGACAAAGTACGAGGGGAAAGCTGGCAATCTATCGATGTGGTCGTAACCCCTACATCATCCTGGAAGTCCGAGTCGTTGGCACAACTGCAACAAAAGCAATGCAGGATATTCACCGACAAGGAAGACCTAACGGCTGCGACGCTTGGATCGGATAACGCCTTGGAGCTCCTTCGACAATGCCTTTCTGGTACAGCTGGAGCTACCCCTCGTACAATAAGACTGATCATACCCAGTCTCTACGGTCAGATCTCTCGGTCCGATATTGTGGATATCCGCATGTCCGACTGCCAATGGATAGAGTCGTGTGTTTCCTTCTCGAAGCCGCTCCAGGTCTACACTGGCACGACGCTGGAAGTAAAAAAGGACTTGAAGTTCTCCAAGATCTTCGAACATGCAACAGCGGGTTTCCTATTGCGACAAACAGGAGATTCCTGTGGCCGCAAAGAAGCGGAAACCGCATTGCACAGTGATCTTGTCAACCGTCTGAGTTTCCCATGGCTCATAGAAGAACCAGTGGCACGTCGGACATTAGCCATTGTGGAAGGCTGTCACATCCATCCTAACGACGGAGGATACGCACCAATGATTTACGAGGGTGCAAAAGCCCTCGGACTGGATGTGGTCGTCCTCGACAACGCAGGCCACTGGATTGAAGGGCCAGAATACGCGGACTGGCGGATTGAATTCATCCCCTTTGACCTACCTGACGACCCTGATGAGCTATTCTCCACTCGTATCGCTGAAAAGATTCGAACCTGCGGCAGAAAGATTGATGGGATGATCACTCCAAGTGAATACTACAAACAAGAGGTTGCAGACGCTTGCCAGCAGTTGGGCTTACCAACAGCGCCCCCACAAGCGTACGGAATTGTGACCAACAAATACGAGACAAGCATCTTCGCAGGAATTCCAGCGCATCTTGTGAACTCTTCTGAAGAGGCGTTGAAATTGGTCACTGAGAAGAATCTTCATTTCCCCTTCATTGTCAAGCCGTGTCGAGGCTGGAGCTCGGACGGTGTTACACGGGTTGAGACTCTTCAAGACATACCAAAAGCGTTTGAGGCTATCAACACCAACGTACACGGTACACAAGTCGTGCTGGAACCCTACTGCTCAGGTCCGGAGTACGATTACAATGTTGTGCTGTTTAATGGCGAGATACTCTTTGACGAAGCTTGCGACGATTTTCCAAAGCCAGCAGAAGTGAATGGATCGGCAAACGGTACATTCAAAGAGACTGAAAGTGCTTTTCCGTCATGTCTCCCCACAGCAGAGATGGATATAATACGCAGAGAGCTTTGCGCTATGCTTGGTCGAATGGGTCTGTCTAGCGGCGTCTTCCATCTAGAAGGAAGAGTGGAACGTTCTGAAATCGAGTATAAGCTCATCGACGGTGTCCAGCAGATACAAAGGCGCGTCTTAGAACAGACAGATGCAGCCGTCGGAGAAGAACCTCCCAAAGCATGGCTCCATGAGGTCAACCCGCGACCTCCAGGAATGACAGCTTCGAAAATCACCCAAACAACGTACGGAGTCGAGTATTGGGGCCTGTCGTTACTCATCGCCGTTAATGATGAGATCCGTACGAGGGCCCTGTCGAAACCATACGCGAATGGCGCACAGTATCACAGCATCATGGTGTTCATTTCAAATGACTATGACAATAGCCTATACGAGGGCATCTTCGACTCTGACGACATCTGCGAAGAATTGTGCACTCGAAGGCCGGGTTTGGCAGATCATATCAGCAACAAGGCTTGTTTCGTGAAACGCGGCCAAAAGGTGGCGCATTGCAGCACGGGAGAGAACATTTTCATCGCTTACATTGATGTGTTTTCGAGATCCGGAAGACTCGAGGCCCTTCGATTGGCAGAAGAGGTGAGAAGAGAACTGAGGATCAACTGGAAGTGAGTTATTATCGGCTCGATACATCATGGTGGTCATGATCAGCACATTAGATAGGTATGAATTTGTAAGCAACACAAATGAAATGTTGACTTGAATAACCAATAAGGTGATTGCATATTCACCTTAGAAACGGTCCCACAAAGTCCTGTTTTGCGAAATCACAGCTGAACAACTGGTCCTGAGCTACCTAAGTAATAAATACCCTGATCGTAATTTTACCTAGACACCTTCTACTGATGATTTATCCTTATTACAGCCAAGCCATTGATGATATCCTCTTTTTTATAGGTCTATAACTAGCCTTCAATCCAATAATCCTGCCAACGAACTTTCATCGCATCATCTATCCACCCCACCTACTGATATTGGAAATTCACTGATGGCTTCTGTACCCCCACCGATCGTCTTAGACAAGAGTCTGCAGGACCTATACTCTCTTGACGACCAAGATGTATCCAAAATCCCTCTGGTGTACGCTGTACCAACAGCCGAAGTCCAGATCAAGGCTTCCATGCCGTTGTCGACGAAGTTTAGCTACCAGGCCCCACTATCTGGACCTGAAGAGAGCGAAATACTGGCCAGACTCCATCTACAGATCGTACCGCAGCTTTATGGCTTCATTGCTGGCAAGATGTCTTTGTTCCTGTTCGATCTGGATTCGAGCAGCGACCAAGGATCTGATCAAATTGAGAACCAGAGGGCCGATACGTCTCGAGTTTTCAACGCCTTGGCCGAGGCACAGCGGCCTCAAGTGAGCTTCTTCACAAGTCCATCAGATATTGAACTGGAGAACGGGGTTTCAGCCGCGATCATAAGCCCGATGGATTGCTTGACGCACTTGCCTTTGCTAGTGGATCCAGAGCAACACTACACGCTGCAATCTAAGCGAGCACTTGCACTCTCAAAGGTGCAAACACCTTCTACGACCATTCTGGACAGTGAAACGCAAGGCGGACGAGTTGCCGAGAACGAGCAACTGCTGAGTGCTGAGATCGCGCGCATGGTCGACAATATCCGCAAGCGAGATCATCCCTTCGTTGTGAAGATGCAACAATCTTTGGCTAGCCAGGGGACGTTTGTCGTCGCCACACAGGAGGATAAGACTACCACGCTTGATACTCTCTCTACGGAGCTGCGTCGTGTGTTGCAGCAACAAAACCCATCAAATCATCACTTACTATCGGCCAGTCTTGTCATACAAGAGATGGTGAAAGGGAATGCGGTTGCGTTATTCTTATTCGTTACAAAATCTGGAGAAACAGTTTTTCTCGGATGTTGCGAGCAACTCCTAGACGAGAAGAGGCAATGGATTGGCGGTTGCATCGCCTACGATGAGCAAGACGACCTTGCTCGTGCATACGCCGAAATAGCGCGACAGGTTGGTGACCTTGCTCACCAAAACGGGTACTTCGGGCCTCTCGGAGTCGACGTCATGACCGATGCTGATGGTAAGCATTTGGCGATCGATCCCAACCCACGTGTGACAGGAAGTGCGCCATTGTGCTTGCTCCGACAACATTTCTTTGCAAAGCGTGGATTGAGCAAGGCTGCCTTGTTCTTTCCTGTGTTCCTCACATGCTCAAGAGATGAGTTTGAACAAATTTTCGATAACGAGCTCATGGCTGGGCATCTTGTGATCATCGGCTGGTCGTATAATACGCAGCAAGGGTACAGCGCTACGGCCTTCATACTTGCAGCTGAAACTACTGAGCAGCTACAAGATTTCCGGAAAGAGGTTCAGCAGTACGAATTGCAAGAATAGTAGATAAATACTAAATTAGATTCACGGCTTTATGACTGGAAATTGAAACCGTCAAAAACGAAAAGTGATGTCTCATGTGCACCTTCGTGATCCTCTATTCACATAAAGGATGTTAATGTTTCACTGCGCAGTTCTGCATATTTGGTTTGGTCTATAAGAAATGCATGTTTTATCCCTCAATACGTCTCTACGTCCTTCTTTTATACTATACTTCTTCTATCACGCTTTGTTTTTCCTCTCCAGTAGCCAAAAACGACTTTGAGCCAAAATTTGACTCCGTCGCCTCCTATTCCGTACCTGATAAAAGATTCTTCTTTACTCTGCACTCCGGCATCATGTACGAAAATCACTGGCTTTCAACAGTCAGATTCGAAAGTGTAACAGTGGCTGGACTATGTGGTCCAAAACCCAGAGAAAACTACCAACGCTGCCCAATGCATGCACTACTGAGTTCAATACCTCAGCTCCTCGTCTATTTTAGCCCGTCTATATCTCCAACACCTGAAAGTAAGAATTGGATAAAAATTAAAATATGTGGTTCAAGAATATGTTATCGGCATCTCTTCCCTCTATTTCAGAATCCTATTTATCCTAATTATCCTGCTCGGGCGTCGAGGTCTCGTTATCCAAGACGAAAACATAGCTTGTGTTCTCTGAACTCGCTCAGGACTAAAACAAGCTGCTTGTCCGAGAAAATCTTAAAGATTGGATCTATACTCTGTCTGCCCTCTGTTATTGTCTTTTCATGTAATCCGGCGTTCCCCTGCCTCAAGAATTCAAGATCTGAGAAGGAAGCGATCTTTGAAGAAGGATGATACATGAAGGGGACACACATTGGCTTGTATCTTTCTTCTAGTACAATAATAAACGTTTATTTCTTTAATTCCCAATGTCCTCCGTAATCAAAATGTACGCAGAGATAGAACATGCCTGCGCCTACAGACCCATGATACACAATCTATCTGCACTTAAATACACAGCAGTACGTCTTCATGATCTGTGTTCCGAAAGTTGTTTACGAGTACAATTGCCGCCTTCTAGCACTGTGAGAAGTTACAAGGAGCTGGGCGTTCAAAAGCGGAGCTGTTTAGTGCGATGTCTCGTCCTTTTAAATTGTCGCCTATTCCTCCTTTCAGTCTCACCCTGTCAGTACCTCCATGCCTTCCAAGAAATGAAACAAATCTCTGAAAATGGCAACGTGATATACCAAAACACAGATGGTATTCACGCATAAGAGGAGTGTGATTCTACTATTACCCAAGCTTCCGCCACCACCGCCTATATTGCGCTACTTCTTGAAGTAGATTCTCTGAACTCCATAATCTCAGTTAGGATGTCTCTCTTAAGCCTGAAATCGAAGTAAATTGCAAGGATATAGCTGAAACAGATATCAAACGGCTTTATGTTGGCTTGTTTCTTGCCTGGTTTGCAACAGTCTGTTCGTTAACAACCAGTTAGATCTTCATCTGTTCTGCTCTAAGCGCTCTACACCTTTCTGAGGCTTTGATATAAAGAGGTATATAGATGCGTCTGAACACACGAATCTAGAAAGTCATGCTGATCTGTGTCTTTGTTCTCGGTTCGTGGCTCTTGCAATTCTATAGCTTGATGAATTTCAGAGTTGTGGGTTCTCATGCCATCTCTGCAAAATGATGTGAGGAAGTGACGGATGTCGGCTGTTCTGCAATGAGCGACCTTGGATATGGCGATGGGTGCCTGCTCGTGTTTGCTGTACCTCCTTCTATTCCACAACATCCCCGATTGAAAATATAGCTACTTCAATTTGGTGAATCGCTATTCCATGCTCCGCACCTGCATCTGCTTTACGAACCGGGGCATCTGAAATCCTACACATTGGCTTCTCATGTGCTCTTGCGGTATGCGTTTCTGCTATACTCTGCCCGGCCCCACTCATTTGCTCCACTCTGCTTCCCACGCCTTCGCTCTCTCAAAGATCTGAAATAAGAACCTTCCGGAACAATGTGTTTTCAAATCTATCACAACGACGACATGTCGCTGTATCTCTGTCTACATCCTTCAACCCTCCGCTATTGAAAAATCAAAGCAGTCCGGCAAGTACGAAATGTTTTGACAAGGACGAAATGTCTCGAAAAGAAATTAAGGCACGCCATGCTTGAGGTGTGCCTCGCGATGCACTTCTACGAGTTCGTACTCTCGCAACTGATACCTTTTACATCACCTGGATATAACGGCACTATGCTAGCAGAAGTTCTGACATTCAAGGAGATCACAAATTCCGTGACGTTCTCGGCTATGAGCTTGCTCGAAGGTGGTGCTGGACCTCACAGTACCGAGTAAGAGGCATCTCCATCCGTCCTTTGTAGACAACATGACCCAAGATTTGAACCAGATCGGAGTTCTTTGTACCTCCGAGCTGAGCGTCAACATCATTTGGCCCCGCTGGCAATGTGCGAAACAAGGAGAATCTGGACCGAGACGACGGAGATAGGAATGTATATGGACGTCCACATGACCACCGCACCACAACAGAGAATTAACTAAGTGATGGGATACGACGGCTTCCCCCTAAGACACATAGTTTGCGAAATACGTGTGTCCGAAGATCTTCCTAGTTGATATAGGGAACCTGGATTATATAAACTTGGCAGACGAAAGCATGTCTTAAAACCCAACTCAGAACAATATCATAGCCGTGTGCTCTCAAGAAATCTAAGACCACATCGACCTGTGCTGCTTGTGTTAACAGATGAGCAGTATGATGAAGGTGTTGCCTCTCTGTCGTTTGCTGCCTCTCGAACATCGGAAAAGAACGTAAAACGGGCCGATACGTTTTCAGAATGTTTACACCCACATCTCCGCTACTGATCACTAGCGAGAATCTCGAAAGATTCAATGACCTAGCTCTCTGTCTGCAACTATTCCTTATATCTGCCTCCGTCTCTCACCAGCGACCGACAATCTGAAAACCAAGTACAAGGAGATAATGTGTGTTCAAAACATCACCACGACCTGATCATTGCCAGTATCTGCGCGTCCTATATTTTCCTTGACAGCCACAACATGTCCTAAACCAAGTCATGCCCCTGGGTTCAAAGTCTTGAATCCACGTCCCATGTCTGGGGCCATTGTATGCCGGCTTATGGTATGTGTGCTCTTGCTCTGTCCCTGTTTCCCAAGTGCTGCTACGCAGGATCGCAGATTGAAATGCCAGTGGACGATGATGATGTCTCCAGAGACTAATGTCCACCCGACGAAGAAGATGACGGTGCTCGCTGTGCTTCCGAAATGCTGTCGACGCCGATGTCATTTCTGAAATGCATGACATCTATTCTGATGCTGCCGTTGCTCTCAGTGTCTCCTTTAAACCAGCGCATGTCTGAATCTTAAAAACAAAACTGCCATATAGATATGCCATGCTTCCACTCTCGTTTCGGTTGGGCCCTCGCCACCCACACCCTGGAGATCAAAAACCATGATCCAGAGTCTCATGCCTGGAAGAAAAAAACCCAAGCCACATGTTTGGAAAGCTCTTCACTATAATATATGCTGCCCAATCTTTGCTTACATAGCTCCATCGCTCGCCACCTCGAAGCCCGCGCTATCTCTCCATCCCTATCTCTTATCATCCTCAGGGCTTTTAAAGCTAGCTCCGTGTGCGGAATGCTCTCGGTATTCCGCGCCTGCCTGCTCACCGCCCTCTCCTACCGAACCCCAAAAGACGAATCAGCGATCTCTACACAGTCACAGAGGACTGGAGCGGCTTGCATGCTGCCGCTGTGTCCTGCTCTGACCTTGCCCTTCCCAAACGCCTCAAGATCCTGAAAATACAAATCCGGTTACGACATGTCTGCAAAGCCCAATACCCGCACCTATAAATCCTGCCGTCAGTCTCTGCCCCACCCACATCCCCCGCGCTCCTCCCCAAGACATCTGGAGAGCGGGATCCCGGATATGGACTTTGAAGATCTCTTCGACATGGCGTGCTGCTGCCTCCCTTCCCTACCTGCGGCCCACGACCCGAAAGCCCTGAAAAGATCCAGGAACAGACCTGATGCTTGAAAGCCCGCCCGTCGCACAGACACGCTGCTCTCCTCCCGCGCCACCCCGCCGCCGAAAGTCGTCAACTACATGCTGATGTTCGCAGAGTGCTGGGTCTGATGCATGATGGTGGTCTCGCTTCTGCATTCCTCGTCATCCCCACCACACAAGTGTTGATGAGATGCTCATGTTGAAGGATGTTGCGATCGATTATATGCCGGTGCTCTTCCACCACACCACCTACGCGCTTGGTAGCGTTGAAAGTAAATTGCAGGAGTTGTATGTTGAAGAAGTGTGTGGTGTTTGTCATGCTGCTGCTGCGAGCCTCCGTCTCCACTCGCCGCCCTCGAATCCCTGAAAACGAATGAGCGGATCGTGAATGTTCCGGGTTTCTGTGTCTGTGGGATGCTGCGTCCCTGTCCCCCCCATCTTCCCTTTATTAGTGCCCTTCTCGCCGCCGAGAACCCTAAATGACCTACCTTTTTATAGTTCTCATGCTTGAAACGTTTACGATTCTGCTACATGCTGCGGCTGCTCTGTTTGCTCCCCGCGGACAACCCGAAGTAACAACCGCATGGTGCATGTCACAAGCCTGACGTCCGCGCGACGCCTCACACCGCACCACGCTCTGCCGCGCCCCAGAAGCGCTCATGATGGCGATGTGTCTCGCAGCAGACTCAAAACGCGAATTCCTATGCCATGCCGCTGGTGCTTCTGCCCTCTACACAATGAAGCAACCTTCCGCAGATGACATGATTCTAGTGGTGGTTGCGTCTCTGCGCGCCCCAGAAGCGCACATGATGGCAATGTGTCTCGCAGCAGACTCAAAACGCGAATTCCTATGCCATGCCGCTGGTGCTTCTGCCCTCTACACAACGAAGCAACCTTCCGCAGATGACATGATTCTAGTGGTGGTTTGCGTCTCTGCGTGCCTCACTCCTCACCCCCGCCCCTCAATCCTCGTCCCTTACTCCCCCCTTCCCATCCCGTGAGCCCCCCTGAGCCACTCTCCTCATGAGCCGTGAGACCACGAACCGCAGTCCACTGCTCCGTGTCCGAAAGGACACAAGTCCGGACCCGTGTTCGAAAGTCTACAAGCCCTGCGCCATGCCGCCGTGCTACCAGGACTCTCCTTTTCCCCCAAGGGTCTGTCAGACACGCCACGGCATCCCGACACGCCACGGCACCAGACGCCAAAGCCCGGCGTGCGCGTAGATGGCGCCAGCACTCTCTGCGTCCCCTGCCTACCTAAAGACCGGAACGCAAGACCCCGCCGTCGAACGGAGACGATCGAGACCATGGAGCCCGAGAAAGCGAACCCTGGCCATGCAGGCGTGATGTGCTGTTCTGCGCTCTTCCGGCCCCCGCACCGCGCAGCCTGGAGACCTGTAAACACGAACTTTACGGCCTACGCAGTTGGATGTCTTGGGTTGAGACGGGCGGGTTCTGCGGTGTGCGGTATGCGGTGTGCGCGCCCTTGCCCTGCCTAGGAGTGCGTAGATAGGTCGTGCTATGTATAGGTACTGCGCCGCGCCATGCCATGCTATGTACACCACGCCACATTACACCACACCCCAACCACTTGGGGGGGGGGGGGGGGGGGGGGGGGGGGGGGGGGGGGGGGGGGGGGGGGGGGGGGGGGGGGGGGGGGGGGGGGGGGGGGGGGGGGGGGGGGGGGGGGGG